>JASSUY010011601.1:0-34168 GCA_032466535.1 Forpus xanthops | reverse complement strand
GGACACCAGAACTGCACACAATACTCCAAGTGAGGTCTCACAAGAGCAGAGTAGAGGGACAGGATCACCTCCCTCAATCTGCTGGTCACACTCTTTTTGATGCAGCACAGGATACTCTCTCAAAACACAGTAAGATGAAGCATAGAATTATAGAATAGAATCCTAGAATAGTTAGGGTTGGAAAGAACCTTAAGATCATTCAGTTCCAGCCCCCCTGCCATGGGCAGGGACACCTCCCACTAAACCATGCCACCCAAGGCTCTGTCCAACCTCACCTTGAACACCACCAGGGATGGAGCATTCACAACCTCCCTGGGCATATTAGACTAGAATGTGGAAAATATTAGCTTTACCTTTTAATCAGGTAAAATAGATAGGAGGCGCAATATTTCAGGATGTTTAACAATCTTATTTGTTGCATGACCTATTTACACACTTGCAATTGGATTTCTTCCCAAGTGGCTTATTGGCTGATATATGGCCATCTGGATATCCGAAAACATGAAAATGATTTGCTGCTACTAAGTTAAATTAAGACACACAGAATGAAAGCAGCTTTCTTAAAGATCCTCTTTATCTGAGAGAAGTTGGCTGGAACTGTACCCTTAGCTGTAGCAAAAGATTGTCATAAACAGATGTCAAGGTCTGAGAACAGGTTTCTAGCTTCTTTTAGATGTACTAGGAAAATTGTATAAGCTAACTTTTAGTCAGACCATTTGTCTCTGCTGGTACTCCTCAACCAGCTTAACTGAGAAACACCTTTTCAAAATCTTCAACTTCTAGAAGCCCTCTGAAGTAGTGAGGGGTGACATGTTGGATAACCACAAATTTGAGATTAGCATAAAAAGTTGTAATGTGATGAATTATCTTATTTTTTTGAAGGTTATTTTTTGCAATTCCAGTATCTGTTTGTCTTGTGTTTTAAAATATGCACAGTATACATGGAAATCTGGGCTTGTTCTCAATGTCCATAGAGCTGTCTAATTTGAGAAGTTATCAATCTGCTTGTTTTTTAACTCTTCTCTCTTCTCCATCCCCAAGTGTGTCAGTTGTCTCCCAAATTTTTTAGTAAGTGCTGTAAATGGATATCCTTCTTCAGATATCTCCTTGAAGTTAACGATGGTAAGACGAAAGAGTGGATGTCCTGATCCCAGACTACAAAGACAGCTCAGAGGGCAGCTCCGTCTTCTGGAAAATGACAGCAGAGAGGTGATGGCGGTTTTCAGTGTAAGTCAGTTGCTTGGGAATTGTTCTATTTATTTAGAGAATACATCCTGTGCTACTGAAACAGTCTGAGATACCTGGTTCCCATTTCTGTCTATGTGTTGTATGCTTGACTTTCAGTGACCAGTTTCCCATGGTCCAAAACTACCTAGAGACACTAGAAATACTGAACCATTGAAATAGAATTGAATATCAAATAAATGTAAAATAAACCCAGCTAAATAAACTATTGAAGGGCTTTATATTAAAAACGTTCTGCTTTAACTTACATCAAAGAAGATACTGGTTTTCTGATTTATTTTTTTTAAAAACTGGCCTTATATTGACCTTCATTTCAGTTTCCAGTCACTTGGAGTCATTTGGCTGCAAGCTACCCTGGAAGCCTGCTGCAAAACCAAAGAGGAAGTCTGAAGGATTGACTTCCTAGGGCTAGTCAGCCATAGTATTAAATAGCGCATAAGAGCATTGGACAATTTTTATTACTATCTTTACTTTGTATATAGGAAACCCATCCTCTACTATCCAATGAGGTTCATTACAAATACAATTTATAGTCTCCTCTCCCTCTTGATGAAAAAGAAGGATGATACCATGTGACCTTTGGTGTCCCTTTTTTGCCTGAGCCATGAGTTCCAGACTCCTTCACTAGGAAGTGAAACACTGAAATCTTAATTAACCGTGAATTTGATTGTCTTGGATGAATGTGTTTCTATAAGAATTTCCTTTCATGTGTTGAGAACTCTACCACCAACTTCCTGATTTTGTGGCTGTGGAAACAGTCTGTACTCCTGCTGCTCTCCTCTGGCTTTCGTTTAGGAGAAGGTGGAGAAAGGGAGAAAGGGACAGGAGGAGAAGCAAAACCAGCATACAAATAGACTAGATCTCTAGCCTTATTAGAAACAGACTGGCAAAAAGACTTTGAAGGAAGCAAGATTTATAATGATATGTTTCCTTAGAATGTTTTGATATTCAGCAGTGCATAAAGCACTTAAGGCTGAGGTATTTTAGCATGTGTTGGCAACTTATTAATAGATTTCAGGCCCTTGTTAATATTTGAGTGTAGAAGGGGGCATGCAGAAGATCAAAGTGGTGATGATGCATGCATGTTGAAGAGGCTTAAATTGAACTGTTTCCAGAAAGGAATTTCTATTTTGATCTGTTCGTGTTGTATGAATTGAAAATATGGAAGTTAAACAGAATTAACTGAGATCTTTTAAAATAATCACATAAAAACATAGCTTCATTTTGCTCAGATTACAGGAAATGTTTGAATGATGATTCCTCCTTTTCTTCCCCCCTCCAAAGCTAGAATCAGTTCCTTGATCAGTCCTTAAATAGTTTAAAGATGCATTTTCAATTTTGATGTGATGGGAGCAAGGGTATAGTAGTGGGAAACGATAACAGTAGCACTTCACCTGTTAGCTTCACATCTGATTTATTCTCTGACATACTATTTCAGGTACTTGTCATAAATTGCCACAGTTCTTTGTTTTTCCCCTGTGTTTAAACTATTAAATGAACTGCAACCAGACTATATATTACATCTTTTTGGCTAGAATCCATCAATATGTATATTTCTTTCATTTATTTGAAGGTTTATGTAGTCTTCCCTTTTAGCATTTCTGAAATTCTTCATGAAATCAATCATTATAATTTACAACATTCATAGCTCATCTTTCTTAAATGCACAGTTTAATGCTCTTCTATCTAGCAACACAAACCAGTACAAATGAGGAGAAAAGGATCTCTTAAAATAACCGCCAATTAACCAAAACCCCACAAAATAACCTCCCCAAAATAATATTCAACTACATTTAATTATCTTAACCATGGGAGAAGCCGACTAGGGCATAACTGATCAATGTCTCCTCTGGAACAAGACTGAAGCTGTCAGGGAGCAGGTTTAATGGTACCTCACATTCTCAAATGTGGACAGAAATCTGTGGCTAACCTGTATGAAGAAGCTATGGATCCTAAAACTTCACAATAACTTTAATGACCTACAGAAATTTTAAATAAAAAAAAAAACCAAAACAAAGAACCAAACCTCAAACCAACAAACAAAAGAAACCTTTTCCACTATTAAATATTGATGCCCGCTGGCAAATGCGTTTCCCATGCTGTAAATTGCTCTGTGCTAGAAGGACTTTCTTGGAAAGCACCAAGCTTTCCCAAGATGCTCACCCAGCTTTCACACTCTGAGAGAGTACTGGCCACTAGCTATAGAAGTGTCTGAACCAAACAGGTTCTTTATTCTCACTCAGTATGGTCATTCCTGAGGTCTTCTGCGTAAATCAACCTCACTGGAACTGCAGGTACAATTGGCAAGAAAAAAATGAGGTTGAAACTTGGCTTACTGTATGTAGTAGATAAGTGTTAAGGAACAGGTATCTCATACAGGTAAAACCCTGGATGATTTTTTTTGTCTGTCTTAGTACATAGCATTTTAACATGTTACCTAGTGATTAACTGTGCTCATGTCTAGTACAATTGTAATTAACATGTTGTTTTGATGCTTGAATTTGTTTTGTTTTTTTAGGAGCTGTCTGCCCGACTGCTATCTATTCATAGTGATCAAGATCTAATAGTGGTGACATTTAAAACTTTTGAAGAAATATGGAAGTTTCTAACCTACCATTCGCTGGGTAAAGTTGTTTCACCATACGGCAGCTCAACATGCCTTTTTTTGTATTCCTCTGCATGCAGTTTCTGATTGACTAGGAACACATTGAACAGGATTTTGGGATTCTTTGTATTGACTCCTGATAGCAGTAAGAAATATTCTTGAACTGGGTACTAGTGAACTACAGCTGGTGAGACACTCAAACCTCTAGGAGAACCTGCCTTTGTCCCAGGACAGATAACAGCTATCGTTCCTGGCAGATGCCTTATTTAAGTTAAATACTCCAGAATCAGATTGTATCTGCTTTCCAAGCAGCCTATGCAGGTTCTATCCTAAAGTCTGACCTGTGCTGTAACTTGAATGCTTTTACAGCTTTTTCTGCTCGCTGTCGACATGTGAAGGTAACTCTTTCTTTGCACCATGAGACATCTGACCTGCACCTCCACTGTGTTGTTTTCACTAGGAAAATCAACCCTAATTCCTGTAATCCTTCTTCACAGAGTGTATTTTATAGATCCCTGATCATGCTTCCCACTGGACTCTTTCACATATTTCCTGAATAGTAGTGAGCAAACTGCAGAGTTGGTAAGGCTTCAGAGGAAATGTCAAGTAAAACAAAGATTGCTTCATATGCTTTTCCTGCTTCAGTTTTGTTTTGAAATCTCAGCATGGCTTTTGTACCAATATGATGCCACTGATTTGAGTTTCATTTTCGATATCCTATAATTTCACGGAAAGATGAAGATGAAGTTTCTTTTCAGGCAAGGCTGTGGCTCATAGGGAATTGATTCAGCATCTTCTAAATAGCAAAGTAGCACCTTAATCACTGATCTGCCCACTTTTCCTCTTCATCATAGCTTTTTGCACAAAGGATTTGCTATCTATTAGTCCTCTAATAATCTTCTATCTATACTATACTGATTATGATAGACCACTGAAGATCTTCCTGTAACATCATATTGCTTTGAAAGCCCGAAGCCCTAATGCAAGGAGACCCAATTTCCAGTATCAATCACTTCCTGCGATTTGCATGACTCTGGAATGCAGCATCATCTCCATCCCAAAGAAATTCAAGGAATCTGATAGCCAGGAACAGAAGCTGCATCAATTGGCACAGCTGAATCAGGCAACAGAAATTTATAAAGAGGTTATTTTTTGAGATTATTTCAGGTCATTTCTTATGAAGTGATGCTAAACACTTGTTGCCCAAAGCTTGCTAGTGATTATCTCAAACTGCAGACCTTTCAAATATAGCTAAACTAAGGGCAATCCATGTCAGAGGATGACACAGTTTGCTTTTTCAGTAGGATTAGACACATATATTTGTTTGTCTTTTAGGTATAGATTTTGATAGCTAAGCATTTTAAAGTAGCAGTAATGCATGTGACAATGTAATTTTGCCAATACTGGGTAGTAAAGTTAGTGCTTTATTTTGTTTAAGCAATAATGAAGTTATCCGAATGTCTGACTTTGTGAAAGGTTATTTTCTTGTATAATACTGCAAAGAAAACCAAATTGGATTTATTTCTCTAGGTTTTATAGACCATTGCATGGAGAACTTATTCCTAGATCAGTCTTTCTGGCTCTGCTCTCAAGAGGAGGAAGAATCAGGCATTAAAGTCTCTATAAATGAAAAATCACTAAACCTGATGTACAGAAGCCTGCTAGTACAGGAAGGTAAGGAACGCTGTACATACTAATGCTAAATTTAGATAAGGACCTTTCTTTAAAATTCCCAAAACAAATATTAAGTCCTATTTAAATATCTAATGAAATTGAAATTTGAATATATTCACCCATATACACCAGAAAGAAAAAAAGGAAGGAACAAACACAGACTGGGTTGAGTTGGATCATAAGGGATTAGAGAAATTCCTGGGCACCTGGTCTATAAATGTATACCAAATGGATTAGAGAGGGATGTACCTTCTAACTTGCTTAATATTATTGCAGATTGTGGAGACGTACAGGAGAGTGTTTACAGATGGTTGCCAGGCACTTGTCCTTCTCCAAATAGCATGACCTGCTGTGACCATCAGAAACAGAATGATGGGTTTGACAGATCACTAATTACTGCAGTAAGAATGTGCAAAATGGTGCAGCACCAGAAGACTGCACATCTCTTCAAACATGCCCTTTTCTTACAGGGAAACCAGACAAGAAAGTATGATCTTTTCTTTGATCTGACAATCAAAAAAGATCTTGTGGAATCTTAGGCTTTCAATTTCTAATTGAATACTACTGATGGTCCCAAAGCCAGTTTTAAAATTTATATGGCACTAAAATGTTATGTAAAATTACATCTATTTCACTGGTTTCTTTTTAGGGCCATTCTTTGGTTTATATCCTGACAATCTGATAAGAAAGATAACAGATAATGAAATAAACACTTACTTTGAGACTGGGGCTTTTATTGAAGGCATAGAAGGTGTACCTGTGGATGGTGACATGTCTAATGCTTCTGTGGAGCCACTGATCCCTTTTCATCAGTAGGTACTCGACTCTATATATTTCAGGTGCATCTGTTTCATATGTGCACATCTGTCTTCCATACCATGCAAATTAAACTAATCCAGATGCCTGTAGAGCATTATGAGTTGGATACTGTTTGGTGGGGCTTTTTGTAATAACATCTATTAACATTTATAGTATAACAAGAAGTGAGAATTTTCAGGTTTCAGGATGCTTGGGAACACAGATAGAAACAGGTGGACACTTGGAAATGCAGATAACAGACGAGCAGTGCTTTTACTCAACACTATTGATGGGAGCCATCCTCCTCCTTAATGCAGTCTGTTTCAAGGTCATGTCCAAGTTCACAGTTGCTACAAAGCAAAACTTGTATCAATGGACTCACTTCAGGAATCACCAGGAAATTATTCATTCTTGATCCTCTTAGTAGTTAAAAAGCTGGAAATTTTCTGCTATGCTATTTCTCCCTATCCAAGGTCAACTTTCACAGTCAGGTTTGTTTGACAAAAGTAACTATTACTCAAAGCAGAACTGTGTCTGGATAGTGAAAGATAATTGTGGAAAGAGTGCATCTGTTTTTAAAAGGTTTTAAAATATCACTGTTATCACATTTAGTAAAATGATGGCTTTCTATACACCAACTTCAAAGTTTTTTTTTCCTACTTTCAGATGGTTTCTTAAAGGGTATTCTGATCCTATGGATTTTACACTCAAAACTGAATCACAATCTACTGGGAAAGTTGGTAAGAAACTCATTCAAACAGCAGCATTAAAAAAAAAAAACATACTTATTCCCTGCTTTTGTTAGGACAGACTTTAAAGGGTTCAATAACTTTTTTTCATTGTATTAAAATGGGAAAACGGCTTTCAAAATTGCACTGCAATGAGATTAATGAGAGCATATATCTCTGCCTAAATTGAGTTAAACCCTAAAGGATTATTCTTCCCCTTTTTCCTCCTAAATACCATACTAAGTAGATGAATGAAGTAGTAAAGAGTAATTAAATTGAGAATGCTTCTTTGGAGTGGTTGACAAACTTTAAAATAAGAAAATGAGCCAATGTAGTTATTTTGGACCTTTCCTATGGATATTGCTTTAATACTACCAGAGAAATGAAACTTATACAGTCGGTCTGAAGTTTATGATCAAATGTCTTATTTTCTACATATGTATCAGTCTTAATACTGGTATATAACTGCTTGTTTATCCAACATGTATTTTATTAGTTGGTTCAAGTATTTTTACTCTAGCCCATGCTCAGAACGCTTTATAAGAGGGGAAAGTAGGGACTTAAAACATTTCCTTTCATTGCTTCATGTTGGAATTAATTAGAATTTTGAAAGTGTTTTAGACTTGCCTTTCTAATCAATGGGAAATTTGTATTTTTATGTTGTTATTTACTATTCTAATTGTTCAAATGAAACCTATCAGGCTTAGCTGCTTTAAATCTTGCTGCAATGGATGTGAGTCATTCATAAGAGTGGGAACTCTTGAGTTGCACAGATGTCTGTTGCTAAGTATGCTTTTTTGATGAGGTATTACTTTATTAAGAGTATTTGTGTTGTTAAATTACTTTATTTGCAAATATTATTTATCTCCTTATCATACAGGAAAAGGATCCTGTCTAGCTGTGATAAATTATGAAGGTACTCTGTTAGAAGAGATGAGCTTCCAGGAAGGGGACAAAATTGAGATTCTAGGATATTACGTTGAATGCATGGAGTGGTTTCTTGGAAGACATGTGTTCACTGGCCAAATAGGTTTTGTAAAGACAAGTCATGTTAAAGTGGACTTCTCTGTAAATAAGTAAGTGATACACATTTAACTCATAAAAAAGGCTTAGTCTCTTGAGCTTTAAGATACTGAATGTTGAAGTCAGGTTTGCTTATTTTTTGTTTTGTTTAAGGTTTTTTTTTTTTTCACTTATTTTAATGAGAATTGTCATAGTGAGTAGAAGTCAAATCAAATGCAAAGAAATTGGAAGATGAAATCTGCTTAAATGCTGGAAAATTCTATTAGTCTGTACCAAAGTTTCTTGTTGGGAAAAGGAGTTGCTGCAGTTATATCTGGTTCAGTTTCCATTTTCTGGATCACAGGATCCAAGAAGCTTTACTCTTGCAGAAGATTCTATTTTTGCTGGTCTTTGAAGGTCTGTGTGTAAAAGCATTCGAGTTCTGGTTTAGCTAGTACCCTTAATTACAAGGCTTGCTTCCAATGAGGCTCCTTTTACAATTAATTGCTCCTAATGTGGACAGAAACCTGCAAGAAGTATGCTTTCCAGCATGCACTGGTACCATGTAAGTAGGCTGATCTTGCTACTATATCTGGAATGCTTGTACACTGAAACAAGCTCTTAATCGTTGTTTGCAAGTACAAAGATGTGTAGGTTTAAGCTTATATTAGGTAATCAATGCCATAATGTCTTTAAAGGTTTGTGCTTTTAATAAATTCTTATAAAATGCTATACCATAAAACAGACATAAAAATCTGATCTGGCAGAAGCTGTTAGCTGCAAATATAGCTGCTACCAGCTTGTACGTATGTTTATAAATATGAATGTTTCACTGAGCTCCTCAGCCAAATCTGCTTTCAGCCACTTTCAAAGCTTCTCCTTCCTTTGTTAGGACACAAGACCTGGATTTTCTTGAAGCAGAAGAGCTATCATTTTTTAGCAAAGAAAAAGATTTGGAAGAAGTAATACATTTGTTGAAACAAACATCCATCACAGATGTTTGCTCTGTCTACAGAATAGGTGAGTCTTACTCCTTTTTACTGCACAAGATACAAACGCAGTTCCTATATCCCTTTTCACTTTTGTCTTATTTCAATGAGATTCCAGTCTGTACAACTACCTTGAAATATCTTGGTATTCAGTTTGATTATAGATATGGCATGTAAAAATCCTTTATATCATCTTTGCTACCTTCCTGCCAATGAAAGACTTTGCAGCAGAACATTTACAAATCTTCCTTTGTCCTTCTTTCTGAGTGGATTAAATAGCAGGGTTTTAACAGCTAAGCTGAATAGATCTTCAAGCTTTCATGTATTAGTGTGCTGTATTATAAAACTCAGTATGCTCACCCAAATACTGCTGGCTTTTTATTCATCTTGAAAAAGTTGGCATAATAATTATTGACAACTCATGGAAACATACATATTTTCATGCTTGATTTAACTTTCAAAGGTAGATGTTTTGGTATTTTCCTATTCCTACAAAGAAAAAAAAGATATGTACTTCTAGCTACATGACCTGGTACTGCTGTTATTTCTAAGTGCTCATTCTTTACATAAACTTAACTGGGATAATTGAGGTTTCACCCTTACAGATTCAGTGTAAGGTAGTGTAATATAATTGTCTCGCTGAACTGAGCAGAAGCGGCAATTTCTTATCCTAGCACAGGCTTTTCTGTGGCAATATGTATGCTTGTCGAATATCTAACAGCTTTATCTCCTTTAGTGCCATCCTAGGAGACAGGCCTGTAGGCTCCAATTTGAAAGGAGCCATGTGTAGATTGGACTTGGGTGCAGTGGTTTAATTCTACAAAACTATGTGTGTGTGAACAATAACCAAGGCTTGTCAGATCTGAGTTGCAAAATGCAACTCACACCAATGTGCAAAATGGCTCCGCATCTTGCCTTCCTTGCCCAGATAGGAAGCCTGGAAACAGGCCTCAGACTTCTATTAGATACTAAATCAATCTCATGGGCTTAATAGACACACTGCAATTTTTGCCTGTAGCACATTTTTTTTCACCACACCTCATCTCCTCCCTAATCTTTACAAGTGCTAACTTCTTTTCACATCTTCCCCAGCTAATAGCACCATCTTTGTCACTTTTCTCTTTCAAATTGCACTGTTGTTAAATGTAAATTGACTTACCCAGAGCAAGCATTTCCAGTATTCACTTGTTATTTTGTTGTGTGATTTGAGTAAATGGATTTTTGATTCCTTCTATCTACATCAATTTAATGAGAAGTAATTACTTATGAGCAATTCCCCAATTTAGTATACAGTCCATTGTCATGACTATTGTAAATGTCTCTGGCATTTGTCCATCAAAGTCAGGAAGGCATTTAAAGAGGGAAGATTAAGAAGCAAATAGTCAGTGAGAGGCCTTTCTTAAAGGCTAGTAAAATAGCCTTCCATATATCCTTCATACACTCAGTGCCACTTATATTGGCTCCAATGCATGAAAGATAGAGAATAGAATCCTGAAATGTGGCATGACAACTGAAATACTATTTTTCATAGAAGATCTATCTTAAGGTAATATATAAATGTTCTACAGTTGTGCCATGTTAAATGTTTAAAACTAGATCTATAGTAGAAATGTCTACAGAATTTAAATATGACTTTTTTACGGAAAACTAAAAGGTTTCTTTCATCTGCATATTATTGAAACGGCAAGAAGGGTCTGACACTCTTATCTGTGCAAGTTATGTTAAATAATTAGCCCCCTCTCCTTCCTCCCAAAGTGATGCTAAAACTTGCTTCAGTAATATTAAGAGCTTTTTGTTACCTCATGTTAGGGGTGTAGGTTGTAGGGAATGGTTCTCTCTATGCTGTACGTATGTACTTCAGTGCAGTGATGCATCCCCTGTGGAGAACACATTGGCTTTAATTCCAAGTGCAATATGCCTATTTCTCCCCACCTTACTGCACAGTGGTAGATGCACGATGATAAACATGTAGAAATCAGGGAATTGTATTAGCAGCAGGGTAAGTCCCTAGTATCTGTTAGCTTTGGGTCAAATCTATATTTCTCCCTTTCTAAATTTGCAAGGCATACCCAATTCTTCTGTCACAGAAAATTCTGAACTGAAAAATCACCTTATTTTAGGATATTTAAAACTGAAAAGTAACTAAGGTACCATAACTAACATGACCTTTTTCTTTTGTACAGACCAATTAGAAGAACCAGAATTTCAGAAAGCGCATGACAGTGGTAATACTTCACATGCATACAATTTTTACATACAATTAATGTGAATGTTGATGTTTTTGACATCTTTGCCAACTTTTCTCCTTCTAATGTCTCTTTGTCTTCTGAAATTTCTTCTCTTTTTTTACTTTCTTAGGTTTTGCTATAAGACTGTGTGTTTTCACTGATTAGATGCCTGTCTTGGACTTTCGTATCCAAGTGCAAACTGCATGACCTATTTTTCCTGCTGACACACTCATACATGCATCACCCCCCAAACATCCCAATTTAACAGGGCCAAATACTGTTTATGGGGCACCTGGCAAGTGCTGACTTTGAATTCCAGCAGATGTTCCATCTGCTAGAAAACTTCACCCCATAAATTTATTTCTTCTCTGAGATATTTTGATGAGGATGCAGAATTATTTCCCTTTGGTGTTTAGTTGCTAAGCTGTCACTATCATTACTTGTAGTATTATTTTTCTAAATACCAATTTTTATATTTATGATTTTGCTGAATAGTTTTAGAAATGAGTTGCTAAGAAAACTGAGCTCTAAATCTGCGACTTCAATAAGCTCCTATTGATATGCAACTGTAAGCTCTGTCACTGACTATGACTACAAACTATATTCCTACTTCCTGCCCTGCTACCTTGGCTGAATAACAGTGGAAAAACTAAAGAAATGATGGCATGTTTGTCTTTTTTTTTTTTTGCATTTCTAACATATTCAACACTGTGAGTACTAGGAGAGTTTAGATCAATGACTGACTGCATCAGTCGCCATCACTTGGCAATTTTGAGAAAGCTAATCTGTGCCAGCAGAGAATCAGGGTTGCTATTTGATTGAAAGAAGGAATCTTATTATACATCCTACAGGCATTGCTGGCTGCACAGAGGTAATGTGGACAGGAGAACAGGACCCTTGCAGGCATCCTTGCAACACCCCAAATAGCTCAGCCTTGCTTGCCCACCCCCCCAGGTTTCTTTCAGGACATCAGCATACTTTGCTCAACTTACATGCATGCTCAAATTCACAGTTCCCTTAAACCTGAAGTCTATCCAGTACCTGACCTTGAGGCCCTTTATCCAGTGCCTGGCTCAGACCTGGGGTCTTTCCAGATTCTGGTTTTCTCCTTCTTGTAGCTAGTCAGAATTAGAATTTGGTGGCAGATCTCTTGGTTATACACACAGAGTACAGAGAATATACACTTAGACACAAGACAGTTTAAATTAACATTGGGCTTAAACTGGATCAGTGTTAGATCACGCACAGGGCCTAGCTTGACAAGTGTACTGATCAGCAACCTGCTTACGTGTAGCAAGTCCTTTTCATCCCCACTCCTTCAGTTTCCCACACTTATTTCCCCCTGATCCTTCTTGACCTCTCCCTTTCCCCGCTTTTTGCTTGTCTCCTAGACAAACTGTGAAGAAGGTGAAGTAGGTTTACATAATGTTTTCCTCACAGCATCCTCTACTGACAAATATTTTTGTTGGTCTATGAAAGACCATGAGTGTATGCACGCATGAAGTTGTGAACTGAAATTTATCTTTGAATTTCAGAAACCCCGTGTTCACATTCTAACACAGGATTCACTAGCAAGAATGGCAAGATTGAAGAGTGCCTGAAGAACTTCAAGAATTTGGAGGCCACTTGGGCAGAAGAGCCAGCTACCAAAGGAAACAATTCTAGCTCTCCAAATAAGGAAATCATTCCTGCACCTGAAGCACCTTGCTTCCACATACATCAAGATGATGCTCAAGCATCTGACATCTTTGAATCATTGTTACTCTTTTTAAATAGGAAAGAGTATGAGAGAAACTTCAAGCACCTGTATGATTTTTCTTATCCATTTATCAACAGCATATTCTATGGGTTTTCTGAAGAAGAGGAACTGGTTAGTTTTCTTAGATTAGCACGGGAAGCAGCAAAGAAAGCAGGTATGTCCTGGGCCCTAGCAAGGCTATGCTTTATCTTAGGCAGGCTCAGTGCTAAAAAGCTGAAGTTTTCCCAAGCTCGGGTGTATTTTGAGGAAGCACTGAGAGCGGTCGCTGGAGGGTTTAGTGATTTGTACTTTGTAACTGCTCTTTATACAAATCTAACAGTTATCTACTTGACACAGAAGAACAAAGAAAAATGTGCTCATGTTTTTGATAAGGCTACAGCTCTCCTCATGGGAATTCCCAACTACATTTGCAGTGCTGACCTGGAGTCAGATATTCTAAAGTATGCTCTGAAGAGGACAATTCTGAGCCAGAACAAACATGCAGAGGCTAGGGCATGCTTTCTCCTGGCAAAACACTACAGTGCACACAAACAACATGAAGAGGCACTACCACTTTTGGAAAGGTTTCAAGTGTTGCTTAATGATTTGGGTTTACAAAACAACTTGTCAAACAACTGTTATATCACGCTAGCAGAGTCCTACAATGAAAAGTGTTTGCCACACATTGTATTAAGTTGCATAAAGGTTGCCTCTTCCCAGAGCTCTGGTACTTTAATGGATTCCTTGAAAATGATTGATTTAGTCATCAAAAATGCTTCTAAGCTCTATGGCCTGAGGAAATACAGACAAATACTTCCATCCCAAGTGGCACCTTACCTAATACAAGCACTTTCCTCTGTGTTTACTAATGAGCAGCAAGGACTATGCAGGACTATGTATCTTAGCTTAGCAAAACTATACAGCCACCACAAACTGTATGGAAATGCCATCGTTTACATGATGAAAGCACTGGACTCAGATGTTTCTGCTAAGCCAGAGGAAACTATTAACTATTTGGTTTCACTTGCTTGGCTATATGTTCTTTACAGGCAATATGATGTGGCTTTGGCCATTCTAAATGCTGTTGTAGATTGTTCATGGAGCAGTCCTCAACAACTAGGCAGCACTTATAATATGCTTGCTATTGCTTTGAAAAGAACAAGCAATACAAAAGAAGCTGCTGAGAGTTACTACAAAGCACTGCATCTTTCAGAAGAGACTGATATGGTCCATAACCAAGCTATAGCCCTGGCTAATTTTGGGACACTTTGTCTGCAAGCAGCAGCCAGCAAGCTGGCGGAACATTATTATATCAGGGCAGTGAAATTGTTCTCCAAACTTCCAAGTATGGACTACAGCCAAGAGTTTATTCATGTCCTCCTTCAGCTGGGATGCTACTATGTTGGTGAAACTCAAAGAGAAAAAGGCAGGTTTTACTATGAATGGGCATTTTTAGTTGCAATGGAGACAAGCCATCTGGAAAGTAAGTATATTTTTTGTCTTTCTGGTATGAAATGTGCCTTCTTTGGGAGTGTGTGTTTTATAGGTATGTTTTAGTTTTCCAAATGTAGTTGCAACGTTTTTATGTCCAGTTATGTGACAGCTATCAAAATGATTTAAATCTTTACTCTGTCCCATAATGGTGGAGAAATAAATACATGTTGGCTTGCTTTTCTGGTGGTACTTTGGTTTGTCAGAAATTATAGAGAAAGTAAAATGCTAAGGGAAACCTAAATAACTTAATCGGTAAAAAAGTCTAGGGATTTCTATGTTCAATAATACTTACAGTAATTCAACTGTTGGTAGTGCAAACAGCACCAGACTTGAGTTTAAAGATATGAAGACAATTGGCAATCTGGATTACTCCTGCATAAAATAACTGTATTTAGAAGACCCGTGCTTTATTTACCTACTTTCAGTATTATGATTAAGGCAGTTTATACAATCAAGTGTTTCATTATTTTTGAGATCTAGTTTGAAGTAACTTCTAGTCTTTGTTAACTTTGGGAAAGAAGAAGAAACAGGCAGTGGAAACTTCTTGTTATGACTTTTACATTGTTATTCATTGACTGTGATGTGACTTGTGAAAAGGTGAAAATGAATTATGTTAAAACTAATTTAACATTTATTTTAAAACAGAGATTCATGTTAGTATTTCTAATCTCCTAGGTCAACTACAAGCAGTTAAACTGCTGTGTCAGTTCTACAGTACAGTTGTTCCCAATGAGGCTCAGTGTGTTATCTACAATGAATATCAACTGTCTTTAGCTAGGAAGATGTCCAACAAAGTTCTGGAGGGACAAATTTTGGAAACCATTAGTCAGCTCTATTTGTCTTTAGGAACAGAAAGGTAAGATGTCCTGAATGACTTTGCTTTTATTCTGGTTGAAGGCTCTCTGTCATGCTAAAGCATCTCAGGTTGTACAATAGCTGAATGTGGCTGATTATTTTTCTCTTTGCTTTGCCAATATGCCTTATTGGAATTGAAGTGTCCAATGGTAGCAGAAAATTTTATTGTGGCTGAGTTGTTTTTTGTTTTGTTGGGTTTTCTTCAGTAGCTATGATCTCTCAAAGGAGACGATATTCAGTAGGGATTAGCACCACTTTACAAGCCAAATAATTCCTAAATTTGATGCAAACACCTTTTAAAAGGTATTGTAAGCCATGAAACTCTTGATGGGTGCTACAGCTCTAGGATTATTGCTGGCAGGTGACTTGTTCACAATGACAGATTTTTACAAAACATTTTTTTCCACTAGAAACCAAATGACATATTGCAAACAGGTCGGACCTCACATTGTGCATTTCTCTTTGAGGAAATGCTTTTTTCAAAACTTAAAGCAGCACAAAGCCTGTATGCAAAACTGCATTGTGTCAGTCTCCAGAAATGCCCATATTGCTCTTAATTTCAGAATGACAGTTTTTTTTCCTCTACTTAATGGAAAATGGACTACGCAAGTCAATTTTAGTAACTAACAGGTGCTGGAGAGATGTAAAGGTTTCTCTAGACATTTTTTTAAGTGTTTAAGAAAGCTTTGATGTTTTTCCATACTGTATCTCGCATCAGGGAGTCATTCTAGATTCAGGTATTTTCAAGCACACCTCAGAATGGAAAAAATATCCACAGCTGTGGAAAGAATAGATAATTATTTTAGCTTTAAGTGGCTGCAGTCCAAGCCTCTAAATCTCCTAGTATATCACCTAATTTATTTTGCTTTGTTAACTGCTGTTTAGTGATACAGTTGGTGAACATCTTTTGGAGAGGCTGAAGATAAAGGAGTTGGTTGAGATTTCAAGCTACCTAGAATTTGAAGAAGGCTTTCACTAGCTGGAGAAGCTGCTGCTTTGTGTGCATGTAGTACAGGGAATTTATATATCCCAGAAGCCTGGCTCCCAGATGTTGGCTGTGTAACCGTAGTAGATAAGATTACAGTAGTCCATAGTATCACAGTATTCTTTGAGTTAAGAGCCCCAAGTAACAAGGGTATGTGTCTATATGAAGTAATGAAAACAGTGATGTCTGTGGTGTCACTACCTTTGTTGTAAACTACTGTGGTCATGCCAGGGGAAACAGCCTGACCCATTCCAGCTGCTGTGCTAGGTAATGAGCTGGTATATGCTTCTGTGTGTTGTAAAAGCAAAAAACTCTGACGTAGGGACAGAAGTTGTATTTGGTAATTGGGCTGAGTTGGACCAGTTGAAGTACCTCACTTTTCCTCATCTTAGTAGCTTGTTAGCAAAGACTGGAACGTCAGGCTTGTTCTGTTCAACTTCACTTCCTCTTGAGTGAAAAGGGAGTGACAGGTCAATTTCTGCAAAAATCAGAAAGTGGTAAAAACTTCCCCCTGCACTCCCCTCAGATGAGATACCTTGTTGAGACAGAACTGGACTCTTGATAGTATAAAATACTAGTGAGCATATTACTTCCAGATCTGTTTCTGGCCTCTTTGGAGATCCAAGTAAGCTGTTCTAAAAATGCACTCTGTAAGGATTCACTGTAACTGGGCAGTTCATATTGTATTTTGATATATTTTCCTTGGAGGAAAATGCACTATGTCAAGGTGATAGGAGTCTAACACAAGACAGAAGGATTCAATAATTCTGGGATTTCTAGCTTTGGCATAAAGCACCATAAGCTCAATTAATTTGATAAGTCTTCCCAATAAGGATTATGATTGCTTTTTTGAGGGCACAGTGTTCTTACTCATGAAAATTGCATTGTCCAGTGATCTGATAATTTAGGTGCTTCTAAAACTGGTCCAAGTTTTTCTGCAATTGCTGATTATTCTGAACTGTGCTTAAGTCAGAACCTAGGTGTTTTTAGTAAAAAATATTTACAGCTGCAATTCCATTCTGAAGTTTCTAGGAAAAAAACATAAGTTATAGAAGAGCTAAAGATAAAGGATTTTTTCCACCTGTCACTAGCCTGAGGTAGAGGAAGGGCACTTCAAGATGAAGCCATCCTGAAATAACATAGCATGTTAACAATCTAACAGGAAACAAGTTGAACAAAAAAAAAAAGGAAAGAGAAAGGAGACACAGCTTGCTACTTAGTGCAATATAGATAAGAAACTGTAATTTTGCATTGAATAGGGGAAACAGCTTGTCTTTAACATAAAACTTATCTCACTATGAAAAAAACCATTTGCTAATTTGAAGAACCCCTCACTAATTAGCAGTTTTCCCTCTTTCAGGGCTTACAGGTCAGCTCTGGAATATACCAAAAGAAGCCTTGGAATATTTATAGATCTGCAGAAAAAAGAGAAAGAGGCATATGCTTGGCTACAGGCAGGAAAGATCTATTATGTTCTGAGGCAGAATGAGCTTGTGGATCTTTATATTCAGGTATGTTGTCAAGTCTTAGAGGCAAGCACATGTTGTCAGCATGGTGCAAGTGAAAGCAATTCAGTATGAAGATTCCAGAGATTTTGCTGACTGCTGTTCTGAACATGACATAGTAATGACATATACGTAATGCTCAGCAGCTGCAATTCTCAGCATTTTCTGTTGGTGCTCTGTTTTGACCTGTTGTTTGACTCTGGACAGATTTTTTTGGTGCAGCAACATTTCTTAGTGCCTGCTTTGTTGCAAATTCTGTGTTTTGCATCATCTTTACCAGCTCTGTAGTACCATAGCAATCAAACCATGCATGCTACATGCTGGTGGGTAATAAATAATAATCGTCTTAGCATGTCAGCTTGTGGGAAAGGCCCTCAGGAAAACAGAGTAGTTTCTTCAGGAAGTATTTCCAAAGCACCTAAAGCTTTCCTTCTGTGGCTGTGCACAGCATGGCATAGAGCCAGCTGGAGCTGCTGTTGCCTTTGGCGCAGTGAGAATAGAGGCATGTGGCTTGTGCAGCTCAGCTCCCCTGCCACCAACTGGGACTTGCCACAGCTGCTACTGCTGTGCTAACACAGGCTGCAGGATTACCTGGAAGTGGGATCTAACCCTTGTGGCTGCTGAAATGGGATGCTCTAGAGCCTTTCTCAGAGTGGCACTGTCACCTGGATCTGACTGTCCATGTAGCTCCTTGCCATTCACTGAAGTATTTGGGGAATTAGGAGTTAAAAATATTTCTCTCCCATCTGCCTTGTAGTGCAGGATGTATACAGAATCCAATACAGTAATATCTGAGTCTTGGCTGGTGTACCAGTAGTACCAAAACATGATGCTTAAATAAAATAATCAGATATGTGCTAATATGTTTTGAAAAATAGATCTACAAAGCAGGGAAACACAGGAAATAAGTTCATTTTTAAGATGGACTGAGACACAATACATTGAGCCACTTCATATTGCTTTTTTTTTCCTCTCAATTAAGTTACATTTTTTTAATAGTTACCAGAAAACTGAATACATGTGTTTACAAAAAGGGACTGTGCTATAGGCCTGTCATTTCTTGTAGTAGATAACTTTAGCTGATAGCTTTCAAGACAGTCACTTGGTAGTACAAAATCAAAAGCAGCATGTGGGATGATTTTTCTCCATCTGCTTTATTTCCTCAAAGGAGGAGTGGTTCTTTGTGCAGACCATCACATCTTAATTTCCTTGTAAAACACAACTTCCACAATATGATGCAATGGAGTCCTTAGGTGCCTGAAGCCAGAATACATGGACTAGGGTCAATGCCTTTGTGCTTAGGTAGAGCTGGACTTGTGAATGCAGTTTGAAAACTGAGGATCGCAAAATCAAAGCAAGATTTTTAATCTTGCTGCACCTGAAAGTCCCCTTTCTCATTAGTATTATTTCTCATTTTTATGTTATTTATCATTATCCTGTAGCTGACTCTCCTAATATTCTTGCTTTGAGGTAGATGCATGCAGCCTTTCATGAAATCCTTTCTGCTAACATGGCATATGTGTATTTCAGAACAGAATAGTGGAGCTGCATTTATTGACAGAATTTATGTCGCAGGCTTTTAAATCTGCAGTGTTAACAATATCTAACTTAGAATTTACCATGGAAATAAATCCTGATTTCATCTAATTCAAATTTAATATGTGGCAGCTGTCAAATGCACTGTTTCAGTGCCACATGCTGACAAGGGTAGCAGGATAATACTGCCTGAAAAAGAGAGACCATAACACTATGCATGCCCAGGTTCTTATGTTCCATCTTCAGCAGCTGCAACTGGCCTGCTCAAAAGCAGGTTACTGAAAAAAAACAGAGCACTGTCTCATCTAGTACAGCCCTTCCTACCTGACAGTGAGAGGCCTTAACAAGATCTTTTTCAATTGCTGGTATTATTGATTTGGTTTAACCAGGAAGTAACCAAGGTTTATTTCCTTGTCTTCTCCATCCCCTGTTTTCTTTTCAGGTTGCTCAAGATGCTGCACTTTACACAGGAGATCCAAATTTGGGAATGGAACTGTTTGAAGCTGCTGGAGACATATTTTTCAATGGTACTTGGGACAAGGAGAAAGCAGTGACTTTCTACAAGGTTTGTGCAGTTTTTCTACTGCATTGACAATTATGTATCCTCCCATCATGGCTGATGTTCTACCAGTGCTGAACCAAAAGCTGAACTTCTCACCAAGGGGTTCATAACCTATGGCAGCTGTGCACTTTGCCATGGTGTAAATAGATACCACCTACTTCAACTCCTTTTCTGAGTGTAGGATGTGTTATAAGCAAGGATCAAAATAAAACCAGAAGTTGCTTGACATAAATGGAAGTCCACCAGCACACACTTTTGCTTCAGCTGTACCTAAATTGTTGTTTCATGTTTCAGGACAGGGCTCTTCCACTTGCTGTTCAGACTGGCAACAAAACCACTGAACTCAGGTTATACAATAAACTGGTGGAATTGCTGGTGAATCTGAAAGCATATGAGGAAAGTCTGGAATATGCCAAAGCATCTCTCGTGCTCAGTGTAAATTTAGGTAAGACCAATTTAAATTATAGATGAATGTGACTGATATCTCTAAAATACAACAGAACTCTAAAAGGTTTTCTTCCTCTGAATTCAGTCTGATTTCTTGCCAGGATTTCAGAACAGTGCTATCATAGCTATTTTTGCCTCTGTTTAAGAATGAACAATGTTCTTGCTGCCTCTTCTAACTCCAAGTTCCATGGAAAACACTTGGTAGAGCACAGAAGCAAATCTGTGATTCCAGGTCCAATCTGAATGTTGCTTCTAACAGCTAAGATATAATACCAATGGATAATGTAATCTTCAAGAGGTTTTTGAGTGTGTGAGGCTAGTTTCAAAAATTACTGCTCTTAAGCTTTGAGAGCTGTTCAATTGATTAAGAACACTCTCACTGTTCCATGCAAGCACAGACAGCTGAATCAGTCTGAGAATCATCTTTTGACAGGGAGTCTTTAATCCTGTTAACTTGCTTTCATTACTTTTATATTTACGTGTAGGGTGTATAGATCTAAACATCAGATTAATATAGTGATTTCTTAAGAAAATATCAGACATTTCTAAATCCTACAGCAGGAAATTTGGGGATTATGTAGGTTTCTTCTTAAAGGGTGGGTTTTGGCCATGTACATGAGCAAAATTAATTTGATTCAATGAAAGTTCAGCAAATACCATATAGAAATAAACCAAAAAATAGCACAGATATATTCTGATTTGAGATGATTTGACTGTTTTTTCTCTTTCATTTTATCCTGACTCATACATTATCTCATTAGGAAATCAGCTAAATGAGCGAATAGCTTACCATCGTCTGGCTGCCATCCATCATCATTTGGGTCACTGTGAACTAGCTGAGCACTTCTATTTAAAAGCTTTGTCCCTCTGTTCCTCCCCTCTGGAGTTTGAGGAGGAAACACTGTATTACATGAAGGTGTACTTGGTCTTAGGAGACATTATATTCTATGAACTTAAGGTAAAAAATACTAAAAACTGCTGCAGAAAATGTTTACTTTGAGTAATGTTTCATAACACCAGGTTTTTCCACAACTCATTTCTATGCGTTTAGAATGTAAGTAATAAAGTGGGAAAACCTACTGAAGTTTTGAAATCTGTTATTGTTTCTTACCTAATAAAATGAGCTTGGATGTCCTTTTACACTGGTGGTGCTATAGAAGGTAATATCTTTGTCTCATCTCAGGACCCTTTTGATGCAGCAGGCTATTACCATTTGGCACTTGCTGCTGCCGTGGACCTAGGCAATAAGAAAGCTCAACTGAAGATTTACACAAGACTTGCAATAATCTACCATAACTTCCTTGTGGATCGGGAAAAGTCTCTCTTCTTCTATCAAAAGGCAAGAACCTTTGCAACAGAGCTGAATGTTAGGAGAATAAATCTAGCTCCTGATCGGTGTTACAAGAATTCATAAGCATCTTTGGAAAGGTAGTCTAACAACTACAGAAGTACCCAGAGAAATATTGCACTGGCTTTGTAGGAGGATGCAGAATGCATTCATTGTCTCGTTATGCAAATTCTGTAAGCCAGAGTTCAGAATCACAGGATAAATTACCAGTTTATATGGCAGCAAACTACATTTCATTGTCTTTAAGATATGCCATCTTGTACTTGTTGTTTGAGGATCAACCTGTGAACAAAACCAAAATTCACTGGTTTTATTTAAAAAAGCTTTTCTTTGCCTTGTTTCTGCTTAGCTGCATACCAAAAAAATTATTAATGCATAGATGCAATGAAAAGTATTTAATAAAGTGATACAGAGAAAAAACACTCCATATGAATTATGGCTTTCTTTGTATGGCCTAGCTCTACTATTTTAATGACATCAAGTAAATACATATGCACAAGCATGTTAGGTGGGGTATCTGAGAATTGATTTGGTCCAGTTTCCCTGACATCACCCGTCACGTCCTATCAAATTCACATATTGCAGTACTTACAGGCACTACTTAAGATTTACCTTCTAATTTCTGAAAATGCATAAGTACATATTGTCATAACTAACTGGAGTTATAACCAGAACTGAAATCTCTAGTAATATGTCAGTTGCAGTTTTGTGGATATCAGTGGTAATGTGAAGGGCCCCTTTCCCTCTTTTCTCTCTTAACTGGCCCTTTTCAGAACTCTCAGTATTGTCTGCAATGATTTCATTTCAAATCATCTTACATATAACTACCTTTTGTTCAGAAAAATGTACTACAGTTGCAAAAGTTCTAGTTTGTTAATTTTTTGGTCTTAAACCTTTGTGCCTCATAACACTTTTATACCAAAGCTATGGCTGAAATGACCTACTAGATCATGCTGTATATTTTGAGAAGAAATGTCTATGCTTTGAGTCTAATATCTTGTAACTAAATACTCGGATATCTTGATATGATGCCTTTTCATTCCTTGTAAGACCTTCATATAGAAACCACTAGTTTTTTAGAGATGTTACTAGGAACTGAATTATGGAAGTGTCTTTGGGAGATGTATACACTATCAGAAACCAGCTAGGCATTGTTGACTCATGTATTTCATTTGCTTATACTGTTAAACCTGGGGAAAGGTGCGAAAAACAAACTTGTTTTTCTGATCTATGTAGCAATGTAATCTCCTTGCTTTTGGTCATTTGTCTAAAAATCTTTGTTTTCTTAAAATCTGTCATTCACCGCACACTCCGAATGCTTTTCATATACATTCAGGAATCTGCCTTCTGTCATCTTTTTGACCTTGTGAATTCTTCATTATTTATTTATTTATTTTAACTTCTCCCCTGTAGGGAGATAGGGTAATGATATCTAATTGACATAGACCGACATTTGAGATACTCTCCAGGGAAGGGGAAAGTACATCTTCTCCCTCAGTGAGTGCTGTAAGCAGTACTCTATATAAACAGTTGTGACTCTGATGATATCTGTTGCCTGTCAATTACCTTGAAGAGTAGCTTTGACTTCTTAGGTAGAGGAGATAACTCTTTACAGTCTTGTACTTGGCTCAAGGGTTAAAAGAGTGCTTCAGAACTATACTTTTGAGCTTAAACAATTTTTGTTTGCTATTTTGAGAAGGCTCCATGCTCAGTTAAGCATTTTTTTTTGTTCTGTCGCTAAAGAGTTTACTTTCTCCTCAGTTTTCAGTTTCATGGTGAGGATTAGATGGCTTAAAATAATGAATATGATAGTGCTTTGCTTCGTAACTATGCAGCATTATTAAATATATCTCAGCACTTTTAGTAAATAAGAAAACCTCTTAGTAAATCAAACCTTCATCTTGATTGTAGAAAGGCATGAACTGGTCAAAGCAATTCTGCACACAAATTTTTTGGACACTCGTAATTGGACTGGAACTAAGCATTAAGATTGAAAGCTTTACTGTTTCAGTGTCTTAGGAACTTCTGTTGAATACTCAAATTCAGAATGTCATATTGTCCTAAAAAGCATGGGAAACAGATTGCCCCATATCCTCTTCCTTGATTTGACTGAAAACTCAACAGAAGTCATAGAATCTTAGAACAGTTAAGGTTGGAATGGACCTTAAGATCATTTAGTTCCAATCCCCCAAGGCTATGTCCAACTCAGCCTTGAATATCACCAGCGATGGAGCATTCACAACTCCTCTGTGCAACCCATTCCAATGCCTCACCACCCTTACAGTAAAGAATTTCTTCCTCATATCCAGTCTAAACTTCCCCTGTTTAAGTTTGAATCCATTACCGAATTCCTGTACAATCTCTGAAGATCTAGTAAAATTGTGGATGATGCTCTCAGTTCATTAACTTGCTCTTCAGTACTTGGCAATATCTTTTCTGTTTTTTCTTTTTTTCGGCTTTTAGACTAGAGATCAATTTATAACTTCTCTATGGCTCTGACTGCTGTAATCACAGGCAGCCTCTTTGTATTCTGGGAAGGGAAGCTGCAGCTCCTAATCTGGAATTCTGTTCTGCTGATAAGACCCGTCTTCGTTTTTGCATTGTTATTTCATCTTGTTGCCCTGATTCCACAGTGCTTTTTCTTTCATAGCACTCCAGTCCTTTTTTATTAATTCACCCTTTAATGTCAATTTGTGCTTGAGCAGTGTATAGCATACTGAATTTCTTGTCTATCCCTTTCAAGCCAGTTAAATGGCATACAGCAATGTATATGACTATTGAAAAGGCAATACCTGAATTCTCTCCTTGTTCTGATGACAAAGGAATTCTATGTTTTTCTACTCAGTGCAGTTAAAGTGAGTCATAGGATTTCAAAGAACTGAATTCCTATCAAATACATAAATGGCATTTTAGGTATTTGAAAACTGCTTCAAAATCTGCTATACCTTGAAATATATATTTTTCTCCAGGAAGCACAATATCCTTTTACAATTCTGTGATGATAAATGCAATGCACTTGGACAGCAAAGTTTGAATTTACAAATCCTGGCTGGAACTGAATGTGGACTAAAGCATTTCACTGTGAAGTAGCTTGCTTTGAACAAGAGTGGTAGGATTAATCTTTCCTTCAGAGGACAGCTGTTAGGTAGCCCTACTCTCTCTAGCATCAGCAAATTGTCAACTGTCTAAAGTGTAGAATTCTATAGGTGGGTAAGATGAATCTTACCAGCTGTACTTTCTTGTGCAAGTCTGTATAAATGGAAGTCTGATTATTTGAGTTATAAAACTCTGTTTTCTTACAGCTGTTAAGTAAAGAATAACTGGTGCAATATTCTTCTAGCTTAATGAAGTGAAAAGGCAGAACAGCATGGAGTCTAGATGCCTCCTAGATAGGGTATAAAAGGCATACCTCTGTAGAGTTTGTCTGTTAGGAACGAAAGAGAAGGACTCTCAAGGATGAGGTATTTAATAAATGGGAGGGGGGAAGGAAGAGGGAAGGACATAGGAAGCAGATGTAGGTTCAGAGGGCTTCTACCCAGAACTAATTATATAGCTAGTCAGCAGCAAAGTTTGATACACTTAATGAGCAAAAAAAAGCCCCACTGAGCTGTTAACAGCTCTACAGGCACTCTCATACCGTTGGTATTTCTGCTTGATTTGAAATAATGAGGTTCTGCTTCCAGAAATGCATGAACTGGTACTAGTCAGCAGCTACATATCTAGAACCTTGTTAGATATAGAGTCAGACTTGTGGTGGTTTCTCATCTAGGGATGATGTACATTGGTGTCTCAGCTTCATTTTTTTAAATGGGATTACAAAGAAATTAAGGGTAGTGATGCTGTTGTAGTGTGGAATGCATAATTACTAGAAAGGAGTAACCCCAGCCCCCATGCTTTCCTCAGCCTGTAAAAGCTCACATTTCTGAAGAGGAGAATACAGAGTATCCTACTCAGTAGGCAAGGAGTCTGTCCTCTCCCTCTGCTCTGGTTAGGTGAAAAGACACGCCAAATGCTGCATGCTTTCTGGGTGTGTGCAAAAGGGAGCGCAGCCCTGTCCTCTCTCAGCTAGGGAATTCACTTTGGAATAAAGGAAGGCTGGGCTCCATCATCCATACTTTGAAAGGCTTGCATTATGCACCTCTGTATAAAATGCCACCTTCTGGAGCAGAAACTGGCACATAGGATTCCTGGTTGTTGGGCGTTCATTAGGCTCCTTTTTACCACAGTAAGAGCTCCACTGCTTTTTCATGTCCTTGTTTTTGCAGCTTCCTCAGAGAAGGTAATCTTGAGTTATGTTGGCTTTTTTCAGGGCCTAATGCATTCAATTTTAACAATTTTTTTGCAGGACCAAACTAGAACATTTGCCAGCCAAGAGATCCTCTAGCCACGCGGTGGCACTCTCTAGCTTTGTATTAGTGGCCTTCATTCCGGAAAGTTAAAAGGAATTCAGAAACCTAAAAATGTAGCACACTGCTCCTCCATCACTCTTCCTGTCCAACTAGAATCTAATATCTCTTAAAAGAAAACAAAACCAAAACTCACTAAAAAAATAAAAACCTTTAAAAATGATGAACTGAAGCCTAAAAGCCTAGCTTTTTTTCCCGGAAATGTGAAACATAGAGTGCAGAGAATCCCCTGTGTGCTCTGCCACAATAGAAATGTGCTCCAAGAAAGCAACAGAGCACTTGTAGGGAGTAAATGGAGTTGAGGGTAATAATTTTAAACTACTTTGAAATGCCTAAGGTTCCGATAACTGACTTGTCTACAGACAACCTAGAGGAAGTTGGCTGCACTGAGGTAGCACACTGCTTTATTTGCTAATAGGAAAACTGAAGTGCAAATAAAGGGTACTGTGGTAGAGAATAAGCCTAGTAAATGGGGTTAGAGTCAGGCACATGCTGAAAGCTGTTGGTGTTAGTTTAAAAATGGCTAATTTTTGAGAGCTGCTTGTTTTGTGAAGAGAAATGCCATATGAATTGCTTTATGTAAGCCTGGTGCTATACTATTCTAGGCAGTGACATTCAAAACACTTAATTTGTGGAACAAAGCAATCTTCTGAAAATGTACCAAAGGCATTATCAGAGTTAGCAGCTGTTTTCCCACTTATGTAAATTACCTGCCTGGTGTTTGACTGCTGAAGTGCTAAGGAGATGTTCCTCTAAATCTAATACCTTTCTGCCTTCATTTTGCTATATCAGGTAATTAAGATAAAGAAAACAATGTATAACTTCCCAGAATATTTAGCTCTATCTGGCACTTTAATTACCTAGTGACAGGGTTGAGTTGCCATTGCAGTGCATTGACATACTAAATGGATTGTATCTTTGCATGAAAAGCAAACCAAACAGGATTACAATGTTGTCAAACTTACGTGTTATTTAGATGCTGAATTATGGCGTTTTGTGCTGGGAAAGTCTTGACATTTTTCAGCAGGTGCTTTTCCTGATGCAGCAGATGCACAAGATCTGCCTGAAGTACCCTTTCTTTGCCAAGTCAACAGAAGGGAATTTCACCGTTGCACAGAAAACATTTATTTTTTTGGAAGTTGGAATGAGTACAATAAATGAAGTGTTTTAGCTTTTCTCAAAATAACACTGATTCTTTCTGAATGTTTTCTGAGATATATGTAACACCTGTGACTGGTGTTAGATATTTGTGTTCTCTTAGGTTATTAACTGGGGAAGAGCGAAACTTCTTGGGAACCAATCCATTCCCAAGCTGGGGAAAGACTTTATCAAGAATTATGGACCATTATCCACCTGCTCATATTTTACTTAAAGTGCAGATGCATTTCTATGAGCCTGCCTTTTCTGAGATATGCCATAGCTGTATGTTTGAGACACAAGACACCTGTTTCTCCCCCTTGAGAAGTGGATTTAACACAGTACCAGTGTAACTGGGCACTTTTTGTAACATCAGAAAGGAAGAGCATGCAGGTATTAGGGCATAAAAGCAGACACCTAAGGCATGGCTGAATGTGACCCTGAACCAAAACATTGCCTCCTTTTCCAGAGTTCTTGTACACTTTGGTCTTTGGTCATGAATAATTGGGTGGAATGCTTTTAGGAAAATTGGGAATTAGGTCCGGTCATGCATTGAACCTCTGAGTTAATTACTTCATTTTTCTATAATTTCTCTTTAGCAATTCACATCCATTCAATAACATATAAAAATTTCCAAATACAGCTACACTGTTCAGTGGCAATGCAGAAAATATCCATATTTGTTTAAAATTCAGATGCAAATGAATTACAAGAGTATCTTCAGCCTTGAACAACCTATTGAAGCAATTTTATTCTCAATTCAAAATTTAATTGCTGAGCATCATTGTAAAATGTGGTCAAGATGTTTTGTCTCTTTTTCAAATTTGATATTAGTACTAACTATGCAGAAGCATCCAAATTATAAAGAAACAGGGTACTAAAATAAATACATCCACGCTACCTATAAATCTATTTCCTGGAAACTATTAACGTACTAATTATTAGTATTGCTATTGAACTTTGAAGTCTTGGCACAATTCTGTACTTATCTTCCATAGATTAAAGTGTTATGAAGTGCAATTTTCTTTAAATCCTGAAGCTTTGTCTCATATTGGTCAAGACTTACAAAGCATTCTTGTACCAATGCATTGAGCTCAAGAGAAAGCACTTGTGAATTGCTTACCAAGTAATCTGAAGTGTTTTATGCTCTGCTGTAGGTCTGTCAATTATGGGCTGTATAAAAGTTCTTTTTTTCCCATTCTTCCTGCATACCAGAGATAACACTAGTCTTACATGCAAACATGCAGCTGAGTAAATATGTTATTCACCAAGAAGTAATGATATGACTATAATATTCTCTTTATTATATAAAATAGCAGCCATTCTTCAAGTTTCCCATTGTACGTTACTTAATGATAACTACAGGTTTCTTAATATTTTGGAAGACTTCATAACTATAAGAAGCTTCAAGAAAATTGAGGTGTGTGTCAGCATGTATCTTCGCCTAAAACTCTGCCCTTTACTAATGAAGTTTAATTAATATCTTTCTAACATATTTTTTTTTCTATTTTTTACACATAAGTGGATTTTTTTAGGTAGAATCACTTTGTTAGATTATCTATTTTTTTTTTCTGCCTACTAGTTGATCAGTTTGTGTCTGTGATTTTCTGGGTCATTTAATGGATGACAGCCCTCTCTTATTAAATCAAAGAAAAGTTGTCCTTATTGCACCTTTTGACAATTATGTTCGCTCTATTGCTTTCCTTTTTTAGACACCATTTTTACTTTGGTTTAGGTCCGCCAGGCTTTTCATCACCCTTGCTGGATGCTGGGTGTCTGCCACATACAAGTTAATGTTGGAAAAAAGTCAATCCTATTTCTAAGAATGAGCCTAGAGAATAGTGCACTAATTGGTGAATGTTTATTTTAAATCAAATGAAGTCCGGTTACCTGTTCTCTATAAAGCTTTAGCGACCAGAAGCACTCATTTACCAGCAAAGCAGGGATGCTTTAAAAATGGATTTTCTACTAAAGAAAAAAAAAGTATTCCTGTCATAAGCTTTTAAAAATTATAACTTGCGTAGGAACAATGTTTTGACGCATGCTGTCAAAATTCTATGTGTAATGAATAAACTTGAGCCACTTGTGTCTTGTGGGGGTGAGACAGCTCTACCATGTGTATGCTTCATGCTGTTACAAGGGTGAAGCGAATAAATCTATGAGACTTCCAACAGAAAATAAGGTAAGAGCTTTGCGAAGTGTGAACAAAGCTTATCCTCTGCTCAAAATGAGGGGGAATGGGAAAGGAGCTACTTCTGGTGCTGCTACTGCATCATGTCTGGTCTCCATACTCACAGCAATCCTGTATTAGAAGATTCAGAATTCTCTGTTGCTTTTTTGTTAAACAGCCCAAAACACATATTTTTTAATCAGTAGGAGGTAAAACTTAAAGTAGTGCCTTGAATATAGTTCTTTATGGTTTTGGTTTTTGCAACGTGCAAAAATATCTGCTACTTTACAAGCTGCTTGCTTAGTGCTTCTGAACTTTTGCTTTAAAATCTACACCTGGATTACTCAAATGTATTTGTTGATCTTCTCTGAACTCATTTTCTTTTATTTTAAATTATTTTTGGTAAACTAATCCTGCATTAAGTATGCTGGATATGGTTTATAACAAGTTAAATCTAGTGTAAACTTAGACTGAGCATTTACAAATATTTATATTGATGCCTTTGGACCTCCATGTTCACAAGTTAAAGCTTTATTTTACTCAGTTGCTGAGGCATGGAATTCTGATTTAGACAATAAACCACAGTTCACATAAATCAGTTAAGCTCCATTAAAATAAAACTGCAGATTTGGGTCAAATTAAAAATTTAAGATTTGGCTAAAGGTTTATAGCTAACATTATGTTTCCTTGCCATGGGAGATTGAAAATAAGTGCTGAGATCCTGCATAAAATCTTAAGTTGAATGGAGTCCTGGAAACAGAGACTGTATGTGGGCTGAGAGGCTGTCTCTTCCTCCACCTCATAGGTGCTGAGCACTCTGTGTGAGTCTGGAGGAGTGGACCATGTGGGCACAGACCAACTGGAGAGACTTTCTCAGCGCTGTGTTTGCACTAAACCATGAGGAGCACATCTCCATAGGAAGCAGAAGTTTTGACATATTCCTACGCATCCTACTTCTTGGTTGTCCTCTCAGTGAACTCACCCTCCCCTTGGCTTTTCTACGCAATATTAGTTTCTGTTGGAAGGAGAGCTGCAGATTAGGACATGTTTTACAGGATTTGGCTTGTAAGATCCATTAGAGAGGTCTGATTCTGCAAGGTGGTCACAAGTGCACGGCCTAAAACCAGTCTCTCACTTTCCTTACAGTTCAATACCTTATGGAACCTTCTATATTATCCTAGAATCACAGAATGGTTTGGGTCGGAAAGGACCTTAAGATCATCTAGTTTCAAAATCCTTGCCAGAGGCAGGGATACCTCACACTACACCATGTTGGCCAAGGCTTGACAGAATCAAATGGTTTGCACAAGTCTAGGTAAAGGATGTCAACTGCTCTGCTCCATCCGCCAGTTTTGTAGTCCACAAAAAAAATTCTGAAGAAAAAGTTCTGGAACAAAGTCTATAATCCTTCATCGGCTGATTTGTATTTCTGTAATTAGAGCCTTCTCCGGTTCCACAATTCATAAGCCAAGATCCTGTCTGCTTTGTTTACATTTTCATGACGCTAATACTTAGCTGATTTTATTGGAGGGTGTTTTTTTAACAATTTCTGCTTCGCTTCTTCTTCTTTTGTTACCTTTTTTCATCAGCCTTGCACAGTTACACTATGGAAGACATTATCAATGGGGAGGATAATTTTATCCTGTGTTTAATTTTATATAGTAGGAAGACAGGAAATTGTAAAATTGAGCCTTCATTTCCCCTAAATTAAGGGAAAATATGTGGGAAATTGTGAACTATTTTTATTTCTCAAAAGTGGTATTAAAGCATACTTTCACATATTTTGGTGTAATTTAGGAAATGTTAACTTAAAAGTGGAAACAGCTTAATATAAAGGTTCAGATTAAGCAAGCACGTATATTTTCAATGTCACTCAGCTGGTTTAAAGCAGTCTTGTGAGCATGCAACAATATGCATCTGGTGTTGTATAAAAGTAACAATGTGCGTGGGATATTCGAGTGTTTTTCCACTGTGGTCAAAGTAGTTTGGAGAATTCTAACATAATGAAAACAGTCCCATGACACTTAGAGATCTTATTCCTTTGCCTTTCCCCTTTTTATCAAACACAGTGTTAATACAACTACTTTTGATGACTTTATTTCTAGTCAACAAAAAAAATCAAGCATAATCTCTAGAATAAATTATACAAATAGTTCTTTTCAGACTGCAGAAAAAAATTAAATCTGTGCATTGGACAAGCATAGGAGAGCAATGAATCTTTAATATCTTCATTGCATCTTCAATAGTGTATTTTTTCTCATGATGTTGATTACTTATGCCATAGCAACTAAAGTATAAAGCTCTTAAGCCTCTTCCTGTACTATCATTAATACAGTTTAAGCAAAGAATGTGAATGCCAATAACATTCAAGCATTCACTAGCTACATTCCCATATGAAGTTCTTGGTAAGAACTGCATGTATCAAAAGAAGTACAAAATAATAATATTGCAAAAAGATGGAAGATTGCAGGAGCAAGATTTGGTATGTCTATTTTAAAGATCTGAGGCCTTTTTATTCCTTCACTCAGGCTCAGAAATTCTTCATGTTGTATTTTTGCAAACACAAAATTTGTGTCAAGATTTTAGCCCTATTTTTTACGTTGCTTAAAGTGACTGTAAAACTTTTTTTGTACAGTAGGACACTATAGTTGATACGTGAAAACAAAGATAATTGTTATATCTCATAGAAGAAAGTAACAAAGTTACAAACCTTGAGTTCCCCAGGACTACAGGTTCAGTCAGCCAGGTATCAATGTCTCAGATACAGTCAACATCTGAATTTTTACTATCATTTTTAGTTGTTCTATACCATATTATAGGGTGTGGTGGAATATCCATGTTTAAAATCATCAGTATCTTGAGGCGATACTTCTGAGTAAATGGTGGGAAACAAAATGGATTAAGTTCATCCAACTTTAGAAAAAATCTGAAAATAACCTGAAGCTATTTTTCTTTCTTTCAAATGCTGAGTCTTTTAAGGGGAGGTGGCTCTTTTCTGGGTGGAGTCAAGTATTACTTTTCCTTTGGTGCATACTCTACCATACATTAAAATCATGTTCATTCTTTAACTTCATCTTTCACGAACAAAAACAAACTAATAAAAGCCTCTGGAAGAACTCACCATGCAAACAAACTATTTCACTATTACGGAGGCTTAAATCATCACTTAGAAATAGCTTTATGCACTTACAACTGAACTTATTAAAATAAAAGATCTAGTTACAGATTTATTTCACACACCCTTTTCCAAAGAACATTCAAATTTGTTTCAATCCCTAGAGCCCACTCTTGGATGGACTTTCTTATTATTATAGAGTCCTCTAGAAAAGCATGAAGCCTCTGTGCTTTGGATTTGAAAACAACAATGTAACTCCTGGATTGTTATTGTCCTTAGGCTTTGTAAAATATGTAGTGGTCACTTAGGTAGCCACCTTTGTTTGGAACCCACAGGGCCTCAGATGTGGAATTTAATAAAAACAAGGCACAATATATGTCACTGGCATCACACTGGCAATAGGAAATACCAAGATGATGATGAAGTGTCTTAGAAGTCACATGTCAGAGTTTGCCAGGGTAAGTACTTTAATGAGACAGTGGATGAAGCTGAAGCAATAAATAGCAAACTATTTAAAATAGTGTCACATCATGCATCCTCTTTTACAAGAATGTGATGAAGGCATGCAATGTACTAAAAATTTGAAAATAATGTTTTGGGACTTCATGCTAGCAAAATAGAAAGGATTTCAAACCACAAACTTTAGAGGGATGTTTCTGGGCTTGTTTACATGTTCTGAGGAAATCTGGGTGTCTGTAATTAACTGATGGTAACAAATAGAAAAGGGCTAAATGCACTACTAAGGTTAGGGTTAGAATTCAAATCTTGTTGAGAAATGAAATTTGTGTTAAAGACCTGTGTTATGGAAAATAAATGTGGAATTGGGAATAGCTGTCTGGTTGGCAGAAGCGAATGAGGAATTGTCATAGGTGATAGACATGAATAAACATTTGGCTGTAGTGTAAAAATGGCAAACTTCAAATCATCAGAGGTATCACAGACAACACACAAATTTATTCTTCATCCAGTAAGGTCCTGGATGAAGAACTGTATCCAGTTTAGGCACAACACAAGAAAGATGTTGACAAATTAAGAGTACAAAGAGGAACAATAAGACTGATAAGAAGTTCAGAAAATATGAACTTTGAGGAAGGGTTGAAGGAACACTGCTTATTTAGTCTAGAACAGACTGAAGGCAGATATGACAGTCTTCACAATGCAAAAAACTTAAAGTAGATAGCTCTTCTGATCTGCAGGGGAAAGGGAAATAAGATTTATACTGTGTATTTTCATAATAGTAGAGAAATGAAGTACCAGGATCTGTCACATAAAGGAAATCTCCTTCATTGGAGCTATTAATAACAAGCTAGATAAAAAACCTTTTAAATATTTTCTATCCTGGTTGTAGATATTTCTGCCTGAGGGCACCAGGGTTCCACTGGATCCATGGAGATCCTTCTGATCCCTAGCATTTCCATGCTTTCAAGATTTGACTTGATAAAAATAGAACAGCTTAAGCTAGAGATCAGATTCAGAGCAGCCCTGAGGAGAAGGACTTGGGGGTGTTGTTTGATGAGAAAATGAATGTGAGCCGGCAGTGTGCTCTTGCAGCCCAGAAAGCCAACCGTATCCTGGGCTGCATCAAAAGGAGTGTGACCAGC
>JASSUY010011600.1:0-14122 GCA_032466535.1 Forpus xanthops | reverse complement strand
GCTGGGGAGGGTCTCTTCATGAGGGACTGTAGTGATAGGACAAGGGGTAATGGGTTCAAACTTAAACAGGGGAAGTTAAGGTTGGATCTGAGGAAGAAATTCTTTACTGTAAGGGTGGTGAGGCAGTGGAATGTGTTACCCAGGGAAGTTGTGAATGCTCCATCGCTGGTGGTGTTCAAGGCCGGGTTGAACATAGCCTTGGGTGTCATGGTTTAGTGGGAGGTGTCCCATGGCAGGGGGGTTGGAACTAGATAATCTTCATGTCTTTTCCAACCCTAACTATTCTATGATTCTATAACATAACTGCAGCATCAGCCAGACATTCTGTTTTGTAGAGCAAAAGAGATTAATTTTCTTGTTATCTGCTCTGCTAATTATTCCAGTTCATTGAGCAAACTCCACATTTAAGGATGCCCTAGAGGTTAATAACAGTATGTTCACCGAAGTTCTGCAAAGACATACCCGTTCTGGCCTGGGAGAAGCATAGCTGCATTAGTCCCATGTTACACTGGGGCTAGCTATTTTCTTAACAGTTGGATTCAGCCTGGGCACAGCACCACTCTGCTTTTGACTCTTCTGCTTTTAGCTCCATCACTAGCTTGGCTGTTTTTCAACACTACTGGACTGCTGAGTGTAAACAGACCCCAAGTTTTTCTGCAATTCTTTGCCTATTAAGATGTGCAAACAGAGAATCCCACCTTTTCCTTCCCTCCAGCTTCTTAGCCAGTACAAAAATTACCCTAAGGGCTTCTCTTCATGTGTCGCCACCTATTCCATTTCTTTTCATCAACTGAACTCTGTACAGTTAGGATTATGCTCTCTTTGTATGGAAGCCTTGTGGCTTGAAAAGCATTATGGGTCATTCCCAGGCATGGAGAATGCCACAATGAAGCAGTGTAGGATGAATGCAATAGGTGGAAATGGTCCAAAAGGGTAGATATCAAAGAATAATTTAACTGTTCCAAATCATCTACCATTGTAGCCAATTTCTATGTGCTGAATATACTGAGACCCTTAGGAAACTGTCATCAGAGTCAAATCTAACCTTTGTCAATATCCTCTCAGTAAGGCATTGCATTTCTTTTTCCCTTGACTCCTTTTATTTTAAATGAGCCCCTTTCTTTACAGAATCACATTCTAATTCTTGCATGTTCAACCCTGAAGCAAGACCAGTGCCAACAGAACTCAAGTCTCCTTGGCACATCATCATCAGAACATTTGGACAAGATAGACTCAAGAGTAGAATAGTTGTGCAGCCAGATAGGGTAAAAGTCATCTCTAGGCAAATAAAAGATTAGCTGCTGGCAATTGTTCTGATTAATTGAAATCTCTTCCTAAATAGGAGTCTTTTATGGTTTTGTTTGTTTTGCTAAGTGCTTCAGCCTATCTGCTACAGTTCTCATCACACTGTAAAGCTGAGAAAATTTCTTTCAATATGTTGTGAAAAAGTTAATCTTGAAATTAAAAAAAAAAAAGTGGGGTTTTGGTCGGGTTTTTTTTTTGGTTTTTTTTGTTTTTTTTTTTTTTCTTTCCTGCAGCATGTATAAAGCATCTAATAAATGCTCTAAGTCATCTTCACATGTCAGTAAAAACAACAGTAGGAAATTTCTGCCCATGCAGCTGGGACTATGTTTTTTCTGATACCTTTATCCAAGGCACCAGCTATGTAAACTTTGAGTCTTAGATAATTAGAGGAAAGGAGCAATTAAATAAATCCCCATAAAAGAATATTTTACATAAAGACCAGAGGAAAACAGTTTAAATTACATTTACTTCATTTCAAAGGCCATCTTCAAAGCTGTTAGCCCTTTATGGCTTGCTCAGTTCAGAGGAAAAACTAAAGCAAATGCTGAAAATGTAATAGCACTGCAGATGCCAGGGTGATGGCCAGGCAGTCTCTAGCGATTGTTACTAGAGCTGAGCTGATCATTAGTCAGATCACATTACCAGACACCGTATGCATCTCACAATCTCCCTGCTACCCCAACTGCAGCTAAAATGCATGACCTTACACAAACTTTACCATGACCTAAGATAACACTTTTCATCTTGCGGCAGGGTCAGTGTAAATATGTGTTCATGCTTGTGACTGCAGAGTAACTTGCTGTAGCCATTCAATCACTCTGTGGTCACTTGTCTGTGTCAATTAGCTTATCTAAGTGGCAATTTTTTTCTGGTGTAGATGTTTCCAATTGACTTGCTGCATGAACACCTTTGTAAAGATTGTCTATATTTTTAATCTACTTCTAAATTAAATTAATGTAGAGTATATCATATTAATCTGACTAGATCAATCTATTTTTTAATTTTTTCTATAAAAACATTGAAATATGGAGTTAGCAATCATCCTTCTTCAAGTGCTGCTCAGAGAATGACTGATCACTCTTCACCTTTTATTGCTGTTCTGTAAAATAAAGGCACATCTTGTCAGTTTTCCCCAGTGCATGTTAGCAAGAAAAGACTATTCTCCTTACATTAACCTCCTTACAAGAATTTTTTTATATAGAAAAAAATTGAACGTAGAATTTACACTTGTTAGGCCAATAGGGCTCATAACATAGTAAGGATTTTGTTTGGGAGTCTAGTTTTAAAATTAAAGGTGGTGCTTCTATGTTTCTGTGGAGCTGTTTCTGCAGAAGAAACATGAAGCTACTGTTAACACATCTAGTGTGTATGCAAATTTATGTCACTCTCTTTAGCTATGTGGGCATTTTTGAAGTACAGTCAGCACAGTGATGAGTACAGGGATCTGTCTGCACACTGCCTGCCATGCAAATCTGAATTACAGGCTAGTTCTCTGTGATGGAGCAGTTACAGCTGCTCCTTGTGGTACTTAAGGTTAAAGCCAGATTCTGCGGCGGAACCATGATGAATGACAAAAAAGAACAAAAATGTGACAATAGGCAGTGTAATTTGACATTTAAGTAATAGAAAGATTTGAATTGTGCCATATTCTGACACACTTTCCCAAAGGAACTATTAGGCTCAGGACAATAATTTAATGGTTTCTGAAGACTAGAGGCTGCTCAAACAGAGGCAGAGTTTGAGACATGTTGTTTCTTCATGCCATTCCTCCTGGTCTGTCATATGCCTTCAGTGACATTTAGTAGCATTCTTCTTTTCTGAAGCTTTGTGTTTGTGAGTTTAACAATACAGCCCTTGGAACTTTGACATTGTAATTTGTTGCCACAACAATAACAGAGTTACTATAAAATAAGTTCCCATAAGGTTTCCATGCCTCTAGAAAGAGGCTAAGATATTATACATGAAACTTATGAGAAAATATGAATTTCCTTTTAAACCATCAGCAAAATAGTGTTTGATGTTCCAGCAAAAAATTGTGAGTTTTGACACTGATATCAGTGGGAGCAGAATCAAGCACAGTTTGTCATGGAGATTAGTATGCACAAACAAGAGATGTGAGCAGCAAAAAACCTCTCCAATCCCTTATGAAAAATCCTTTCCTGGCTTTTGAACGCTTTTGCTGTTGTTACTTTCCTACATGAAAAAGAGAAGAGCTAAACATCAGCAAGATGATATTGTTTGGTAATCTCCAAAGGATATCATTCTGCTTTCAGTAAGACAGATTTGGCTGTTTTCCTCACTCGAGGAAGTCAGATGGTCCCAGAAAGGCTTTGCTTACAATTACTGTCTGCTAAGACAACTTCAGTAGCAGAGCGCCAAGTCAGATCAACTGTTTCAAAGGGCTTGAGACTAGAGCCTTTGGTTCAGATAAGTTTGAGGGAGGACTTCTTCGTGCTTAAAATTGAAGCATTAGGCTGTAAAAGCAGGAAACTAAACCCAAGTGTCAGCGATTATTTCCTATTTTTTTCCAGTTAATAATTAAAAAGAATTGAATGCTTCTCATTGAACAGCACAGCCAACTTCAAGACAGTCAGAGTCAGCGGATGTTAAAGCACTTAGGGCATTTACCCTTTATAGCAAGGAATTCTTACTGTGGAAAGAGAGAAGTTCTTTTATCAAATTTTCAGCCACTGATCTGAAAAATGGCCTGTGTTATTGTACTCATGTTGCAGAAAGGGAAATAAAAGCTCAGGGATATAAGCAATTTTTTCAAAGTTAAACCAGAAGGATGGTATTCTGTTACAGTAACATGGATGTCAGAGAATGTCTCTTCTCTTCCAAGCAGTAATGCATTAGCAAGAATTAAATGCAGTGCACTCTGCTCATCAGGCATACTTACAGCATATCCAGCTCATTGAAAGAAAGATCCAAAAAGCAGAGGAAAGAGAAGTTGACAAAGTGCTACCTTTCAGGAAGAGGAGAGGCTTGTGTTTGTGTGTGCATGCTTCCAAAGAAGTCATCGTCATTGTACTGGTGAATACAGCATCTTTATCTTCACAGCAAAACCATCACAGCTCACAAATTTGATGTGCAGTCCTCAAAGTGAGGGTCTTGCAGTGATATCAGTGGAAGGGGTGAATGTGCAGTGAACACACAACACCAACATCAAGCAATTTATTGTTCAGCTATGAGAACAGACTTTTGCCATCAGTGTTTTAATCAAGTTTCAAGCCAAGATATATGTCATACACTTCAGCGGTTTTCCAGGTCCATGACAGATATTCTATACAGATTTATAGGGCAGTTTACCATTGTTCTGTCCATTTCTCACATTTTATATTTCTATATGTCATCTTGAACTTAAGTTTCTGCTGTCTGAATATCATATTTCTTGCATTCTCAGAAAGAATAAAATGTAATTTCAAAACAAAAGACGGGAAAAAAGACAGGAAGACAAATGTTTGCAGGGATAACAGAACCAGCCTAAAGAGAAAGAATAATTATAACCATTACAGTTTGGAAACCAGTAAAACAGTAAGTTGCTCTTTTATACACAATGATGGAATAAATCTAAGGTCAGAAAAATAGGTGTAAGATGTGAGAACTAATACCTAATGCGAAGAAATTCTTGTTACATGAGGCTTAAAATGCCCATTTTTTCACCTTTGAAGAATCATAGTAAAGTATTTTTAAAACTCTTATTGTCCTAAACAGACTAATGTACCTTTTTTTTTTCTCTTATCACAGAAATTATGTAGTTCCTTTGAGCTGTTCACAAAGTGAAAAAGCATGGCTAAGCATCAGTTAGGTCCATTTCTTAGTTTTCCAGGTAAATCACTGGTTTTTACTGTTCCTTCACCCTTAGGGCTCCCATCCGTAGGATCTCCCAGTGCTCCACAGTTCCTTCATAATGCACCCCATGGGAAAGGACTGAACAAGCTGATGAGGAAGCATGGAGGAAACACCCAGTTGTGAGTGTAACTCAAAAGCCACCAAAACCACTACCTGCCAACTGCCCTTCATCTCTGGGAAAAACACTAAATTGATGAGAAACAACTCACTGAGCTGAATTGCAGAGAAGACTAAGGTAAGTTTGTGAGGAAGATGCAAGGTTTGCAGAGGTTAACCATGATATAGAAGATAGCCACGTACTCCAGTAAATAATGGATACTCTGAAGAGAATAAAACAGATCAGCTCATAAAATTCAGTAATATCGGTAATTATTAGCAGTAAGCCACTGATTGTTATTAATATTTTTTCTAGTCATCACTTTTAATAACTGCAACCTGAAATTCCTTGTCTTATTATCTTCTCATATGGAAGAGCAAATACTGAATATGTTATATTTAGAATTCTCCTCTTCACCAAAGCCTGTAAAAAAATCTTATGAGAATTAGGTGAGATAGCAAATTTGGGTTTGTGTACCTTTAGTTACATAGCATTGATGTTTTAATAGGTATGTAAATTCTGTGGCCAGCTGAGGCTTCTATATTGCACAGATGTACACTCCATTGGTTTTCATTGCAGTTTCTTTTCACCATATTCACCTAGAGAAAAACAAACAAAACCACCCGCAAAATAAACCAATAAAACCCACCCCACAACTGTTTTTTTTTTTCCCAGTTTTAATATTATTGTATCAGTTAATCCCCTGAGTGTCTTCAGTACTAGATATGTATCATTTCTGCTGTCTTTCCAAGATCATAATTGGAGTGAAGGGTAACCTTTTCCTTTGGGTCTAGATTCACATAAATTTACAAAAAAAAAGAAAGAAGGAAACAGAGCAAACAGCAGAATGACTCATCTTGGTAAGGATGATGTTCTCCTACTAGAAATATTATATGGATAGGTCAGGTCTGCTGTGGTGGGTCCATGGTTCATTAGAGAAAAAGAGACAAACAAAAATCACCACTTTTGGGCCTTAGTTCACAATATGGTGGGAAATTATATGATATTAAGCATGCAGCACAATGAAAGAAAACAAGGAAAAGAATTCTGCAAATCTACAGATTTCAACACATTCAACCATCAAGAGATGGCTACCACATTGTCATGATATCCTTGTATAAAATAGCTAAATTTCCTTCTTCCCAGTAGCAGAGTAACGTAAAATAAAGATATATGGTGTGTATTTCATTAAAGAGCATTTTTTCTTTCTTTTTCTATTCCCAAATTTTTTAGTCCCCCTTTTTTTTTTTTTTTTTTTTTTTGTTTTGTTTCTGGATTGTTTTCTTATCAGCTGGTTTTGTATTGTATTTTTCAACTTCAGTTCAGAATTTCTTAATTTACATTTAAGAAGTTAAACTGTAATCTGTTTTAAATACCTTTGGTTTTTTTGTGTCATTTGCTACTGGTTTTATCTTTTGCTCATTTCAGCTTTTGCTTTTCTTTCTTTTCTTTTTGTCTTCTTTATTTGTATATTATCTGCCTCTGTTTCTTCAGCTGCACTTACATCCTACTGTTCTTCAACCCCATTACAATCCTACCTTTCTCTGAAACATTCATATGTAACACTTTACAAATACCCAGCACCTCAGTGCAAGATAAGGATATGGCTTTGCCAAGGTAGAAGGGACCTACCCTTTGTTTTGATGCCTTTCTTATATTTATATAGTTTTAAGTCTTATCTTTGCTGAAGCACAAAAAAGGTATTATCTTTGCAAAGCAGGAAGGTAAAAAGAGAATTGTAATAAAAGATATTACAATTTTGCCAGGAGATGCTTGGGTTCAATCAGTATCTCCACTGTCCTGCTGCTTGCCAAGGACCATTGATTGAAAAACATTACACATACATAAGCTTTGCATTGCCAGCTACTAATTGGTCCAAGCAATTGGTCCAACTGTATTACAGCAGCACATATTGAGCAAAAGTATAAAATATTTTCCCCAAACAGGGTTTTATTCTTTACAGCAGCTTTTTCAATGGAGACTTTGTAGCCTGAGTTTTCAAACATGGTGTTTAGAGTGCTTAGATGGAGAGAGTAGTAAAGGAATGGGAGGATAATGAGCAGGGCTGCAGCTATAAAGACATTTTCAAAAGGTTTTTGTTTTGTTTTTTTATTGGTGGTCTTTTGGCATATCAGACTTTCTCTACACTTCTGATTTTCAAAGGAAAAGGATCTTCTGAAGAAGATAGAAAAGGAATCAAATTTAAATGAAACCATGGGAACAAGGTGAAAAGGTAGCTAATGTTGCTTCAGTGCTTGAAAGGGAAATGGTAACTCCAAAGTTCTTCCTTTGAATTGTGACTATTTACACCTCGTGTGAGAAACTGCCACTCATCAGTGAGCTTTTCCTGTTCCACGGAAACAATGAACAGTGGAAATTTCAATATCTTAAAATAACTCTTTTTATCATCCAAGACCACCATCTACAGCTTGGATCAAATAATCTTATTGTCAAATTCTGCTGCCTTCAATACAGCCTCAATTGGAATTTTCCTAGCCTCTGTAAAACCCAGCCAACAAAAACTGATATATATTTTATGGATCTTTTGATAATAAAAATATATCCTGCATCTGGCTTAAAATTAGTTTGGTTTTTTTTTTTTAAGGACTCATGATCAATCAGACTCAGGTAGCTGTGAGCTCAGAGACAGTGATCTATGGTAGAGCAACTGATATATGTCCTGATTTTCCTACGTCTCTAAATAGATTCAGTGATGCATTTAGATGTTTAAATATTCATACCTGTTCCCCTACAAGCAAGCTTTAATATGTTCAATTTGATGGGATAGTCAAACTCGTAAACTTTATCCCCAGCATCAAGCACCACGTCATTATTATTTCCTCCTAAGGTATTGTTAGCAGCTCCATGCTGTCATTCTGCAAGTCGCATTAGCCAGAAGTTAGTTAACTATTAGCTGGAAGAAAATTTATGATGTGCTGTAATGCCTCACATTAAGTGTTGCTTGGAGAAGAACAAAAATAAAAAGAAAAGAAAATCAAAAATGTTAAAGAGCAGATAGCCTCGGGCATTACATTTATATTTATGGGTTCCTCTTCAGTTTACTGTTCCAGCATGTTTTTCTAAAAATGCCTTGGGTTTGTTTCACCTAAAAAACACTATAATGCTTATAACATTAATTTGCTTAAAGTGCCCTTCACTTTGTGATTATTCAAGTACAAAAGTGGGTGCCCAAAGCAAAACTGAGCCATAGTCATGGCTTAAAGCCATGTGTACAATTCCTTATCTGTTCCCATTCATCAAAAGCTGCATCAAATTACCACTGTAAACAAAGTTTTCCAGTTTTCTTGCTTGGTGTCTGGATTTGTAAACAAGATTACAGTATGTCCTCACAAGGAGGGGGAAGCTGCCCATGGCCAGTTTCAGTACGGGACAGTCAATACTGTAGTATTCACCTGGTCCCCTGGCTTAGGAGCAGAAAGTTCTGGATCATAGAATCATAGAATAGTTAGGGTTGGAGAGGACATGAAGATTGTCTAGTTCCAACCCCCCTGCCATGGGCAGGGACACCTCACACTAAACCATGACACTCAAGGCTATGTCCAACCCGGCCTTGAACACCGCCAGCAATGGAGCATTCACAACTTCCCTGGGTAACACATTCCACTGCCTCACCACCCTTACAGTAAAGAATTCCTTCCTCAGATCCAATCTAAACTTCCCCTCTTTAAGTTTCAACCCATTACCCCTTGTACTATCACTACAGTTTCTCATGAAGAGATTGTCCCCAGCATCCCTATAGGCCCCCTTCAGATATTGGAAGGCTGCTATGAGGCCTCCACGCAGCCTTCTCTTCTCCAGGATGAACAACCCCAACTCTCTTGTCCTATCTTCATAAGGGAAGTGCTCCAGTCCCCTGACCTTTCTTACGGCCCTCCTCTGGACTTGTTCCAACACTTCCATGCCCTTTTTATGTTGAGGACACCAGAACTGTGCACAATATTCCAAGTGAGGCTTCACTAGAGCAGAGTAGAGGGGCAGGATCACCTCCCTCCATCTGCTGGCCACTCTCCTTTTGATGCAGCCCAGGATACAGTTGGCTTTCTGAGCTGCAAGCACACTGCCGGCTCATATTAATTTTTGAATCAACCAATACCCCCAAGTCCTTCTCAGGGCTGCTCTAAATCTCATCTCTGCCCAACCTTTAGCTGTGCCTGGGAATGCTCTGACCAAGATGTAGGATCTTGCACTTGTCATGGTGAAACTTCATCAGGTTGGAATCAGCCCACCTCGCAAGCATGTCAAGGTCCCTCTGGATGGCCTTCTTTCCCTCCAACGTATCAACCGAGCCACACAGCTTCATGTCATCAGCAACTTGCTGAAGGCGCACTCAATCCCACTGTCCATGTCACTGACAAAGATGTAAAACAAGACCGGTCCCAACACCGATCCCTGAGGAACACCACTCGTTACTGGTCTCCAGGTGGACATTGAGCCATTGAGCACAACTCTTTGCATGTGGCCATCCAGCCAGTTCTTTATCCACCAAGTGGTCCACCTATCAAATTGATGACTCTCCAACTTAGAGACAAGGATGTCATGTGAGACATTGTCAAATGCTTTGCACAAGTCCAGGTAGATGACATCAACTGCTCTACCCCTGTCCATCAGTTCCGTAGTCCCATCATAGAAGGCCACCAAATTGGTCAGGCAGGATTTCCCCTTAGTGAAGCCGTGCTGGCTGTCATCAAGCACCTTGTTGTTTTTCATGTGCCTCAGCATGCCTTCCACGACAATCCGCTCCAAGATTTTGCCAGGCACTGAGGTGAGACTGACTGGTCTGTAATTCCCCAGCTCATCCATTTTCCCCTTCTTGAAAATGGCATTTATATTAACCTTTTTCCAGTCAACGGGAAGTTCACCTGACTTCCAAGATTTCTCAAATATGATGAACAGTGGCTTAGCAACTTCATCTGAATTATTCCTGTTTTATTTCTACTTCTGAATCCTGTAATTGTTTGTTAGCATGACAAATCTCAAGCCAAAAGTAAAGGAAACAGAGTAGACAAGTAGCTGACCCTAGACTAAAATAAGCCGGCCTGCTAACACAACAGACCTTTACATCTTTCATCACTTAAGTATTCCCTGACAATTAGTAACTGTTGGAGAATGTTGACAATAATGGATAACATTAGTATGGTATGGGGAAATAATTCCATATTCCTGTGCTAATTATAGCTTCAGAGATCCTGCCTTCTTGGCTTAGTGCAAACTCATGACCTATAAGACCCAGCAGTTCTTAATGTAATTTTTTGGCATCAGTACTCTCTTTATCTTCAAAATTATCTGAGCTGGAATGAATTAAACAGCAATGTGTGTAAAGAAGATGAATAAATAAAATGGAAAAGTGGCTTTGTCAGGAAACAAAGTTGTCTGCAGATTTTAAGTTGATGGGAAAACACTGACTTGTACAATTACTACAGAACAGTTTATAAACAAATTTCAAAGAGGTAAAGATTGTTTACATTGTTGAAATTATTTTAATTTTTAAAGGTAGTGGGTCTTATTGAAGAAATCAGAAATGCCAAATCAACATTTATTTACTGGCAATTAATAATGAAATTTAGCTTTATGATGTCATAAAGTAATTTCTCTTCTTCCCCTTAATGAGTGAAGATAAGCAGTTTTCCAAAACATCCTGTTAAGCTCATTGATTTAGTTCCTTGGTAAAGCTTGATATTGACCTGTTCTCATAAATACAACCGAGAACTGGATTTATAATTTGGAAAAACAATGAATATTTGTGTAAACAAAAAAAAAAAAAAAACCAAATCTCTTTTATTCAATGGAATGGAGCAGGACATGCTAATTTCACACACCAGCATGTGAACACAGAGAAATGAAGTGGAATATGTTTACTCAGAAAAAAGATGTGACAGTCTTAGAAGCTGGAGAACTCATTTCTGAGACAACTATTTAAAAAAAAGATCTTAAAGTAGAAAAAAAATACTGATGTTCCCAAAAGTTTTTTATTCCAAAAGTGAGTTTTATGAATTGTAAACTGAGTTTTCCAGAGTGAATTCATAAGGGAAACAATTTTGAAACTAGTGTCTTGAGGAACTACATACGTAAATCCTGTTGTTTGCTAACAGGATTTGTGAACTGAAGTCCCTGAGCACTGTGTTACAGACTGAGCTCTGAGAGGATTAAACACACTGAATGTTTCTTTTTCAAACCTATTAATGTTTATTCCTTTTTTCCTCCCCTGTATTCAAGATGAGACTGTTTTCATAGCTAGAGGGAGATGACTTATAACGAGGTCCTTGTGAGCTGTAGTTAGTAGATTGCAGGTAATTTCTCACTTTAACATCAAATCTGGTACAGCAGTTAGCAGTTTGTTAAATCCAGAGCAATATTACAGAGCGTTATTCTAGAGCTCCATTGATTCAATGTAGAAAATTAGAAAGATCCATGACTATGTCCTTAAAAAGGACAATCTAGAAAAAGGTAAAACAAGGAGAGAAGAAGCTGACCTTGGTCTCCACCTCAGGTTCTCCAGGGGAGCAAAGCTGTCCTTCCAATACGGCAGAATAGTGACAGGAGGAGGAAGGAAAGGATGTAGAAATGGTTCCTTTCAAACTCCTCAGCACCAAGTGTGTGCCTGTGAGTAAGGATGGCTGCAGCTGCACATGATTGCTGAAACATGCCTGTTCACTGCCTTGTAAAGAAAATACAACCCACAGCTGAATCATTTAGCAACTCTTCAGTGATCTACCTGGTTTTAATGAAGATATAAGACAGCCATTAGGCTTGATTGCCTTACAACGTCTGAAAATACGTTTTATAAGCCCATAGTTGAAGCAGAAGATAAAATTTACCCGTTTTACAAAGGCCAGTGCAAAGTAAATGTACCATTTACTTTCTCAAAATAAGTTTAAGTCAAACTTGCAGTTTCATGGTGGCCTTTCCCAAATGGATGAGCTTCAAGATCATTCAAATGGAAAATAATCATCTCAAAAATGATTAGTCTAATAGAGGAACAGCAGAAGTCTCTTGACATGGTGAAATAAATAAAATCCCCAGCTAGTATTACTGAGTTAAATTTCTGTAGAGTGTTAGAAAAAGAGGAAGCATATTTTTGCAGCACTCAGCCAGAAAACTGAACAACATGTTAGCTTGGAAGAGATGCTATATCCCAAGTAGAAACAGCCCGACAAATTCAAAAAACAACCTAAATATGTTAAACTCTTCTGAAATGTGATTTAATATTTCTTCAGTAATTCCAAGTGAAATAAAAGATTTATTTTAAGTTCCCTTCCTAAGCACCATCCAGCTGTTTCCATGATGACTGCTTGAAGAGGAAACAGATAGAAATGCTAGAACACTTCTGAGTGGCTTTTATTCTTGTATACTGCTCATCAGGACAACTTTGCCCTTGCTCCTGTCCTCATGTACTCATTTCCATGCAAGAATAATGTCACTGTTCTGAGCTAGTAACATCTCATATCAATTTAGAATTGGTGTAAAGGATTGTTTCACAAAGTGTCAGGTTGACAAAGGATCACAGGACAGCAAAAACCAGTCAAGGTTATAAAACAGAGCAGTAGCAGATAGCCTCTTCTAACTGACTTGGGGTTACATGTGAATGACCAATATCTTCATTGTTGTCTTTTTATGCAAATATACATATATAATTATGCATATGTATAAACATTTTATGAAGCTTTTTTTGTTAGACCTACGACTTGAAAGGGGCTGGCTATTTAGTGTGTTTAGCACATTCTTCATCTGCGTAGTGTCATCTATTTAATTAGCCATATTTTGAGGGATGGTTCTAGTCTGTTTTTATTTACTGCATTTTAAAATAATTATCTTGGGCACATCTTTGAAGTTTTTATAAAAATACCCAAGACTATAAATAATAGATCTTTCACTTGATTCCAAACAGTAACACATTATTCAGCAGGGTCTTGTTTCTTTAAAACTTAGGAGAAAGCTCATGGGAAACAAACTTTTCAAAAAGCTGTAATAGTATAGATGGATAGAGAATATAGATGGATATTATAGATGCACAGGCCTCTGGTGTGAGACTCTACACCAGGAGCGACTTCCGGCTTCTGCCACACACCCAGAGCCCCTTGGTATGCACTGGAGCTATCACAGCATGTAAGTACATGAAATAGTAGAGTTAAAATAGCTAGGTCAAAAGAAACCAAAGAGTCTCAGAGCCAAGAAGTAGCTGCATAATGTTCAGTAGCAAATAAAAATGTGAATTATGAGATGTAGAAAAATTTTAAAGTAATTTCTAAAATGTGTGCAGACAAAAGATGGATCTAAGTTGGCTGGAAACAAAACATTAGCCAAGTTAGCAGTTTCCAAGATTCATATATTATTTTGAAAACTGTTGTGGATCTGTTACAAAAGTAAAAACCTGCAACACAAAATTACATGCATAAAAGACTACATGTCAGACTCCCTCTTTTTATCACATGCCTGCAACTTCTTCTATGTAGCTTAATCATTTAGGTGCCTGCATTCTGACACGCTTGTGAGGTGGGCTGATTCCAACCTGATGAAGTTTAACCATGACAAGTGCAAGGTCCTACATCTTGGTCGGAGCAATCCCAGGCACAGCTAAAGGTTGGGCAGAGATGAGATTTAGAGCAGCCCTGAGGAAAAGGACTTGGGGGTGTTGGTTGGTGAGAGAATGAACATGAGCCGGCAGTGTGCTCTTGCAGCCCAGAAAGCTAACCGTATCCTGGGCTGCATCAAAAGGAGTGTGACCAGCAGATGGAGAGAGGTGATCCTGCCCCTCTACTCTGCTCTAGTGAGGCCTCACTTGGAATATTGTGCACAGTTCTGGTGTCCTCAACATAAAAAGGACATGGAAGTGTTGGAACAAGTCCAGAG
>JASSUY010011599.1:0-12287 GCA_032466535.1 Forpus xanthops | reverse complement strand
AGGGGCTTGGAGCAATCTGCTGTAGTGGAAGGTGTCCGTGCCCATGGCAGGGGTTGGAACTGGATGAGCTTTAAGGTGCCTTCCAACACAAACCACTCTGTTATTCCATGTGCCACAGGCATTTCCCTGTCCTGGTGCACACAGGAACGGAATATCCTTGGCTGGTCGTAGGGACAGTGAGATGCCAGGGGTCTGGCAGCCAAAGGGGGATTGGGGGCCAAGTATAAAACAGCTGTGGGAGGGAATCACTTCTGCCCTGCTGCTGGGATGCAGTACCCACCTTCTGGTACGCACAGCTCTGCTCTCCTCTGCAGGTCTCGGTGATGAGCTACAGCGCCAAGTTTGCTTCATGCTTCTACGGTCCCTTCAGGTTAGTCTGTCCCTCAGCTGGGAGATGTATTCCCAGACAATCATTTGGGAAGGGGGCTTGGCCAGAGGCTGGGGCACAGCTGGGTCCATGCTGGTCCTGCTTCAATATGGGAAAGGGAGATAAATGTACCTTGGTCACCTACTCATCCAGGCAGGGAGGGAGCTGCCTGCAGCTTCCAGAAGCAGTGAGGAGGGGAGTTGCAGGAGCTGGTGTTGCCCCAAAAGGTGGCTTCAGAGTCAAGCTCAGCTCAGCTGTTAGACCTCGTCCCAAGAACAGCCTGACCCTGACGGGGCATCCCTGAGGAACCGGCCTTGGAACACAATTTTACCCCATACTCTGGGCATGGGGTGGCCACCAGGTGTTGAAGCATGGCTCAGACCTCCCAGAGTGGTGCTGGGGGCTGAGGTGGGACAGAAGAACCCTACCCAAGTGCTTGTCTTGTTCTGAAGCTGTACAAGGTGAGAGGCACAGGGAGCGGTGTGGGTCCTCATGCCTCGTGCTGCCTTGCCTCTCACCAGGGATGCTGCTCTATCCAAACCTGCCTTCGGAGACAGGCGATGCTACCAGCTGCCCCCAGGTGCCAGGGGCCTGGCCATGCGTGCTGTGGTGAGTGAGAGTGGGCCTGTGGCTGTGGGGACCAGAACACCCTCATGTGTGGTGATGCTTCTTCACACAGTGCAGCAGGGCTTGGGGAGAGCAAGGTCAGGGCTCTTGGAATCAAAGGGGAGCAGGAGGCAGCAAAACGGCCAAGGGTCTTCCCCTTCAAGAAGAGAAATCAGAGGCCCATCATCCTGCTAGAGCTGGTACCCAGTGTGGGCCCGAGGACTGTGCTGGGAGCTGTTGGTGATCCCATACCTTCCTTGCTGTGGCTTGGGATGTTGGGTCATAGGATCCCAGCCTGGTTGGAAGGGACCTTAAAGCTCATCCAGCTCCAACCTCTGCCACAGACAGGGACACCTTCCACTAGAGCAGCTTGCTCCAAGCCCCATCCAGCCTGGCCTTGAGCACTGTCAGGAATGGAACACACTGCCTGCCCCAGCACCGTGTGTCTGGCGGGGGACTTTCCCTCCCCCTTCACAGCCCCTCTGTGGGTACTTGTGGGCAAAAGCATGGACTTGCTGGAACGTTCTTGTGCCTGAGCTGCTGGGTTGTGCGTGCTCCTCACAGGACCGGGACGTGCGGGAGGGAGCTGACATGCTGATGGTGAAGCCGGGGATGCCCTACCTGGACCTCGTGAGGGACGTCAAGGCTCGAGTAAGCTCTTGCAGTAGGGGAGGGCGCTGGGTGTCCCCAGGGGAGTGAAGGTGTGCGGTGGGGAGGGACAGCTATGACACCCATGCGGGTCTCATGTTGGGGTCGGTGCTGCTGGGGGGGGGGGGCAGCGGACACGAGGCCCGACCCCACCGCTCCCCGCAGCACCCAACACACCCGCTGGCCGTGTACCACGTCTCGGGGGAGTTCGCCATGCTGTGGCACGGGGCCCAGGCCGGCGCCTTCACCCTGGAGGCCGCGGTCAGGGAGGCGATCACGGCCTTCAGGCGCGCAGGTGAGCCAGGGCCTGCCCCGGGCCTGCCCCAGCCCCAGCCCCAGGCCGCTGCCGCCCGGGGCCGCTCCACCCGCCCGCTCTCTCCGCAGGAGCCGACGCCATCATCACCTACTTCACGCCACAGCTGCTGCGGTGGCTGCGGGAGGAGGCGGCGGCGGGGCGGGCCTAAGCCTGAGCCTGAGCCGGGCGGAGCTTCCGGGGCGGGCAGCGGCGTTTCCGCGCCGAAGGTGGGTTGCAGGACGGGAGCGCTTGGGCCCCGCTGTCGCCCCGCTCCTGCCCTGCTCGCCCGCACACCCCCGGTACAGCCCCGCGGTGCCGCTCGCACCCGGCCCCGCTGCGGCACAGACAGGGGAGGTTTCAGCGCCCGGGGCCTGGGAGCGGGGAGTCCCTTCCCGGCCGTGTCAGTGACCCTGAGCCCCCCCCGCGGGATGCGGGCACTCCCGGGTGCGATGCGGACCAGAGGCCGGTTCCCGCACCCCTGCGATAGTGACCGGGGTGAGCCTGCGGCGCCTCCGGCTCTGCCCTCCCCGTTGTCCCGGATCTCCTGTGACACCGAGCTCTGCTGAGGCCATGCTGCGGCTCCGCTTGCTGACGTGGGACGTGAAGGACACGCTGCTGCGGCTGCGGCAGCCCGTGGGACACAGCTACGCGGCCGAGGCCCGGGCTCACGGTGTCCGGGTGCAGCCGGAGGCGCTCAGCCGCTCGTTCCGGGAGGCGTACGGGGCCCAGCGCCGGCGCTTCCCCAACTACGGGCAGGGCCAGGGGCTGAGCTCCCGGCAGTGGTGGGTCGATGTTGTCAAACAGACGTTCAGGCTCTCGGGCGTGCAGGACGAGAGCGCCATAACGGCGATGGCGGAGAAGCTCTACCACGACTACTGCAGCGCCCACAACTGGGAGGTGCTGCCGGGGGCCAGCGAGACCCTGAGCCAGTGCCGCCTTCGCGGCTTCCGCATGGGGATCGTCTCCAACTTCGACAGCCGGCTGGAAAACATCCTCTGCCAGTGCGAGCTGCGGCACCACTTCGACTTCGTGCTCACCTCCGAGGCCGCGGGCTGCGACAAGCCGGACCGGAGGATCTTCGAGCAGGCGCTGCGCCTCGGAGGGGTCCTTCCCCGGCAGGCAGCTCACGTCGGGGATGACTACAGCCGGGACTACAGGGCAGCGCGGGCCGTGGGCATGCACAGCTTCCTGCTCCGGGCTGCGGGGCAGGGCGAGGGGCCGGAGGTGCCTCCCGAGCACGTCTTGCCCACGCTGAGCCACCTCTTGGCTCTTATTGAGAAGGAGTAGAACCGGAGCTGCTGAGCCATGAACTGATCCCAGCGTGGGATTTCTTGCTGCTGGTTGGGCAGGGAAAAGAAACAAGTGTTTCCAGGGCCAGGGAGCCTGCTGTCTGTGGAGCGAGAGGGGGGCCCTGCAATAAAGTGTACCTGACACTCAGCATTGTGCTGCTGCTGCTTTCACAGCTGTAAAGCACTGGGCAAGGTGAGCGGGGGTGTCTGTCCCTACCAGCTGGGGCTGTGTACCACAGGCTCCTGGCAGGAGGGATGGAGACAGCTGCTGAGGTTTGTGCCTTTGCAGCCACGCTGGGGAGAGGCTCCAGCAGCCGTGGGTTGATCTGTCCATGCAGGGCACCCACATGCAGTGCTGAGCACCTCAGCATACCCCAGAGTGACCACCTCACCATCCCCACCACCCTCTTCCCAGCAGTGGCTGTGGGCCTCCTGCTGCCCACAGAAGAGAAGTTGAGCAATTTGACTTCATTTAATGTATTGCCAATTAAAATGTACCAATTTGGGCACTGAGTAATAAAGATGACAAGTTTTAAACAGGGAAGCACCTTTCCTGCCCTTCTCCCTTGGCTCAACCTCAGTCCAACACCTCTCCTTCCTCCTGGCCTAACATCAGCTCCCTGGGTTTTTGCCACATTACACTGAACCCTGAAGCCTTTGGCAAGGTAAGGAGCATCTCAGGTGGGATTTGTGCTGCTCCTTGATGCTTCCTCCTCTGCTCTGACATGGGCTCCTCCATGGACCGCAGCCCCTTGGGGTGCCCCTGCCTTTGCATAGGTCCCCAAGGGTAACAGCCCCCTGCACTATCCTTGCTCCTCCCAAAGCATGTCACCTGCTGTGTCCCACTGATGTCCCTTTCTGTGTGCTTCCTCCCTTCTGTTCCTTCAGCCCCATGTCCAGAGCTGTCAAGCAGGAAACATTCCCTATTTCTCCTGCTCTATGAAGACCACCATCAGGCTGGGAGCTGCCCTTGGTCAGAGAGGAATTAAATAACAGATCAGATGATGGAGCCAGGCATCATCCTGACCCCTTGTCCTGGCAGATAGGGTGGTGATCCTCCTGAAGGAGGGGAAAGCTGCTGTCAAACACATGGAGAACAGATGTAGTCTGAAGGCAGGTCCTGTGTGGTCTCCTTTCCCCCACAAAAGTACTGTATAGTGTCTGTACAGTCACCGTACATACAATTGTATATTCACCCCCTCAGTGAGCACAATGCTTCGTTCACTGGACAAGTGAGATGCTCTCATGTGCCACAGCAAAGACGGGGTAGAGGGGCTCTGTGAAGGTCTCGTTATGGGAGAAGAGGATGGTGCAGGAATCGGGGTCATAAAAGAACACCTCCCCTCCTGCCAAGTCAAGCAGCACTCCGATCTCTGCCGGAGCCTTGAGCAGCTCCACGGCCTGCAGGCGCCCGGCGTGCAGGAACCTGAACTCCTTGTCGTAGCGCGAGAAGACCCAGGAGGCAGCGTTGAAGCCCAGGCGGGCTTCGTTGGCAGAGCCCTTCCGTGGCAGGGAGCTGTAGCAAACCCCCAGCTTGTAGGCACAGCTCTTGTCCACGCTGATCCTCCATGCACAGACTCCGGAGTGAAAACCCACAGTAGCCAAAGCGTTGGGCCAGTGGTCAAACCGCTCGGGGCTGTCCAAGTCTACCTTTGCTTTCTTGGGGCTGAAGGTCAGGGTTTTCTTGTCCTCCGACAGGCTGAGGTGGGGGCTAAGAGTTTTCTCATCAATGTGAATCTCCTGTGAGCCTGCAAGAGGAGCCACACTGTGAGCACTGACCTGGTGGCTGCCACCTGGGCCACCTGAAGGAGTTGTGGCCATCAGAAACACAGTCACAGCCAACCTCCCCTTGCACATCGCTCCTGAAGAACCCATCTGCCCCCATAGGGTGACACAGGCTGCAGGCCAGCATGGCAGCTCCTGACAGCTTCCCCTCTCAAACCAGGCTCAACAAAGCCCAGGCTTTACCTGGCACCTCTCTCCCCTTGCTCTAACAGTGCTGCTGAGTCAGAGAAGATCACAGAATCAAGGTGTGGTTTGGGTTGAAGGGACCTCATCCAGCTCCAACCCCTGCCACAGGCAGGGACACCTTCCACTAGAGCAGCTTGCTCCAAGCCCCTGTGTCCAACCTGGCTTTGAACACTGCCAGGGATGGGGCAGACACAGCTTCTCTGGGCACCCAGAGAAACATTCCCAGTGCTTCAGCACCCTTACAATAAGTGATTTCTTCCTAATGTCTGATCTAAATCAACCTTCTGTTTAAATCCCGCATTGTCTTATCACTACTTGCCCTTGTGCAAAGCCCCTCCCCAGGTTTCCTGTAGTCCCTTTAGGCACTGGAGGTGCTCTAAGGTCTATCCGGAGCCCTCTCTTCTCCAGGCTGAACAAGATGCTGCTCATCTTACCCTGTCCCATTCCCAGATCCCCACAAATCAGAACTCAACGGGTTTGGCTCATCCCACTTTTGGGAGCAACCCAAACCTCAGCTCCCTTGTCCCTTCCCACCCCTGTTGTGGGTGAGCAGGACCTGACTTCTCTTCCCCTAGCCCACGTGAGTCAGGAGCCTGCACATGGAGGGAGGGCTGTTTGCAGAAATCCTGCAGAGCTGGAAATACAGGAACCAGAAGGAATGGAGAGGGCTGGGCAGGGAAATCCCTTTCCTCCTATAAAGCTCAAATTGCTTATCAACTGAGCATGTTGGGAACAGTGGAGGGAGGAAGCATTGACCATTAGAGAGGAGCACAGCCACGATTTGGTTTTGCTGTGAATGAAGGGGCTGCCCTTGCACCACAGCACAAACCCAGTGAGCTGCAGCCCAGGGTGAAAGGCAGGCTGGCTCCAGGACACTGGCACCCACCAGGGCTCTACACCACTGCATACCTATGGGTGACAGCACCCAGCACTGTTCACCCTGCATGAAGCCCCTCAGCAGACCATGTGTGCATCCTGAATAACTATATAAGCAGGCCCTCCCTCTGTACATTCAAGAGACGAAGCCCATGCCCAACTGACTCACCTGCTCCAGGAGATAGAGTTTCTACCTGTGGGTGCCCCTCCTTGCTCTGCCTTCCTCTGCCCTCACTGTACCCATTTTAGGTCTGAAACTGCCAAGGAAGCAAGGCTGGAGCAGGTGAGTCATTTGCCAGCAAGAGCTCTACCATATAATGGAATCCCAGCCTGGTTTGGGTTGGAAGGGACCTTAAAGCTCACACAGTTCCAACCCCTGCCACAGGCATGGACACCTTCCACTAGAGCAGCTTGCTCCAAGCCCCTGTGTCCAGCCTGGCCTTGAACACTGCCAGGGATGGGGCAGCCACAGCTTCTCTGGGCACTCTGTGCCAGCGCCTCAGCACCCTTACAGGGAACAGCTTCTGCCTAAGAGCTCATCTCCATCTCCCCTCTGGCAGGTTAAAGCCATTCCCCTTGTCCTGTCCCTGCAGGCCTTTGTAAACCCCAAACCTAAGCAACACAGAAGCCTGGATGCCAAGTGAAGACATCAAAGGAGTCATGTTTATTTTGCGTGTGAAGTGAAGGTTCTGTTTCCTGCTGGCCTGCAGGTTTTTGAGAGGCTACAGCACAAATCCTCAAGGCCAGGAATGTACTGTTTCCAAGTCAACAAACAAGACTGATGCCTGTTCAGCTGTCTCTGGAAGGAGGGACCACCCAGTGAAACACAACATTACTGTCTCTGGAGGAAAGCTATGACCACCACAGTTAATACTTGATCTGTAAGGCTAGGTCCTGGGTGCACTATGAACTAATGAGGTATGCAAGGGTATGGCAGGCATCCTTGGCATGCACTAATGGCATATCAAATGGAACAACAGACAATCCCCCCCACACACACCTAAAGCCAAACAGAATAAACTGTGCATGAAACACACCACTACAAGAGCTGAATGCCTGAGAGCCATTCCATTTCAAAGGAGGCTGCTGGGAGAGGAATCCAACAAAAAAAAAAAAAAACACACACGAAAACCAAGAGAATCATGGAAAGGTTTCCTGCTTGACTCAATGGCTCTGAACCATCGAGATGTTCAGGTTGGCTGTTGGCTGACTTGCTCCAAATACAAGAGTTTGCACAACTGCCAGCACTCAGCCACCAAGAGGGAAATTAATCCCAACTGAAGAGATAGACCAGAGTTTGCAGTAGAGGAAACAAATGATGATAGTGTTTGGTCCTGAAGCTAACATTCAAAACGATGAGAGCAATAAAAGCCAGAAGTGCACACCCTTGAGGACTTGGAAACAGGGAAAACTGGAAACAGGGAACACTGGAAACAGCTCATCAGCATCAAAAGTGAGATGAGCCAAAATCAGAATTTAATGCAGAAGCTTTGAAAGTTCCCCCCATTGCCTGCTCCCCAGGCAGCAACAGGACAAATGTTCTCTGGTTGTGAAGGATGGTGCCACCTTTGAGGAACAAAGGATATAATTGAAGTGCTCTGAGGATGGCCTGAAAGCAGGAGGAAAAGCAAACATTTCCCACCCAGCCACTGGAGCAGAGCACAGCTGGAAGCGAACCCAGCTCAACACAGCCAACACCAGCCTGGTGAAACCTGCCCAGAGCACAGACACCTCCCATGGTTCAGCATTTGTTCAGCAAGAGCTGAACAAACCTTGGGGGTGCAGAGCCACAGTCTCACCTTAGGATCTGAAAGCTACTGTGTTCCCTCCCTTCTCACTCCAGCAGGCCAGTGTATCACAGACACCACATGGGTGGCTTCACCCTCTTTTAAAATCACCAGCTGGCCAAAGCCAGACACAGTGAAGAAGTTCTGTGACAGAGATTCCTACAGCAGCATCCACTTCTGTGCTGACAGTGACCCAGGGGACAGCAAAAGAAACCAGGTGGGGCTAAGCCACAGGGCTGATAAAAGGCACAATTCTTCCAAACCCCAGTTCTCCTCCTAGCCAAAACCAGCTGCTTGCAGCCCCTATCCCCCCTCCCCAACCACTGCTGCCGCTCCCCTGGCTGGAGGCTCCAAGCAACTGGCAGGACACAGCATCAGGGTGTTTCTTTGAGCACAACGTAAATGGGTGTACAGTTATGCCCAGGGAGTGTAGGACCTCCAGGAGGCACTGACCTGTGATGCAGCAGAGAACAGCAGAGGCCCACAGTCGATGCAGCAGTGGACTCTGAACACACGTCTGGTTAAAGTTTAACTTCAGGGACTCCTGTGGCTCTAAGATTCCCTCCGCCACCTCTGTCCTAGCAAGGGAAAACAAGAGGTATTTTGAAATACAATGATTTATTGACCAGAGCTGGGAGGTGTTTATAAAGATCACCAGGAGGTATGGCAGAAATGTGGGCTGGAGCAGTTGCAAGAGGAGCACAGAGGAACTACAGCAGGAATTCCTAGACAAGCTCTTATCCTAAGTGACAGTTTCGGTTGGCTTCAGTTACAGCCCCTGCTGAAAGGACTTCAGTGTTTTAAGAACATTCCCAGCAGCCTGAGCCGACAGCCTCCTCACTCACCTAACACAGAGCAAATGCATCTGGGAGCAGGCATTCAGGTACAAGAGGAGCATAATGGAGAGGCTGCTGGGAGAGAGTCAGAATTCCCCCTGCGCCAACAAAGCCTGGGTCAGAGCAGGGGGGATGCAACAAGAGAGCAACTCCAGACTTCACAGAGCATAGCCAGGAGATGGAGGATCTGCTGGGCTCCCAAGGCCTGCAGCACACACAGCTCATGGCTCTAAGTAAAGCCTGAGGCACAGGCTGCTGTGACATGCTGGGGCACGTTTCCTACTCTCTATAGGTAGAATCCAGGCAAAAATACCCCTGAAAGTCCTCTGGGCAGCAGAGTCCAGCCAGTGCCAGGCAGCACCCTTGTAGCAGCCCCAGAAATCAACACCTGTAAAAGGCAGCCACCACACTGCCTTCTCAGGCGAGGGCAGCCCCATGTTACTGGGGATGACTGTTAGAAACCACAGAATCCCAGACTGGTTCGGGTTGGAAGGGACCTTAAAGCTCACTCAGTTCAACCCCTGCCACAGGTAGGGCCACCTTCCACTAGGGCAGCTTGCTCCAAGCACCTGTGTCCAACCTGGCCTTGGAATGCTGACATCAGCCCTTGCTTCACCCCTCAGTGCAAGCTGCCTCTCAGGGGAAGAGGCAGCACAAGTCTGGGCACACTTCTGCTCTGGGCAATGCGGTGCCAGCAGCCCCCTCAGGCATGGAGCACTCCAGCTTTGGGGTGGACCATCCCATCTCCTGCTATCAGGCCAGGGTCAGCCATCTCCCTGTGAGCCCTGTAGTTTTCTGAGGAGCTGGAGAAAGTCCCTGATAAGCAAGAGCCAGTGCATCCAAAAAGACATTGCACATACAGTGCTTCTAGGTGCCACACACCTCTGTCTCTAGCAGCATGTGCAGAGACAAGAGGGATCTCTGCTGTGTGTCCTTGAACCCCACAAGAGCAGTGTGAAGGAGGAAAGAGTGGTGTCACCAGCTGCCTGAGCAAGGGCATGCTGCTCACAGCAGGAGCCAAGGGGTGCAGGCAAGCTTGGAGCAGGGTAAGGACTGGGAGCAGTTGGGTACTAACCTCTCGAAGATCTCTTGTTCTGCATGCTGGGGACAAGGAAAGAAAGAATCATCAGAGCAGCAATCCCCACAGATAAAACCCCAAACACAGGCTGGGCACTGCAAACCCAGGCAGCACTGCTCTCCTTCCTGACCCAGAGAAACCACTCCTCACCCCAGCGCTTGCCATGGGGAGCAGGGGGAACCAGCACCCATTTTCTCCAGCAGCAGCACTTTCCACACCCTGACACAGGACTCAGGCAGCTTTAATTCCACACCCTCTGGTAGGCACCAGCCTGTCTGCATCTGGGAGCCCTCACACTGCACCCTGCCTTGCTCAGAGCACAGCCCCAGCCATGAGCTCCCCTGTTCCTTATCCCATCAGGACACGCTGCAGGAACACCCTGTGCTTGCAGCAAACACCCCCCAAAGCTGTCAGTGATGGGTGAAGCTATGGAGGACCTGAGTCAAGAGTCAAACAACCTCCTGGTCAGTCCCACTTGTTTCTGCATCCACTGGCAATGGTGTGCTCTCAGAGTACAGCTCCATTAACAAAGCTGTAGGAGAACATTTGATCCCTGCTCAAATAGGAGCTGCTGTGTGCTCTGCATGCCTTGCACTGTCCTGTGGATCGATTCCTGACAGACACAAGCACCACCACCAACTTCCCAAGGTGGGGAATGTGTGATCCCCACTTCCCCTTCACTATGTGGCAAACAGAGGAACTGAGGGTCTCCCTGTTCTCTGTCACATGCATGGGATGGATCCTGCTTTCCACCTGCTGCTCTCCCCAGCGAGGCTGCAGCCCAGCCAGCCAAGGTGCTGCGGCAGGACTGGAGCTGCATTTCCCACCAAGGGAGCAGCATCTGCCTTCTGCCCATGGGATGAGCAGAGCTGCTGCCCCCCACTTGGCAAGTTACACCTGACAAGCAGAGGCTGAGAGCAAGGCAGGAGGTGTGTGCCTCCTGCTTGTGTCCAGGGAATCACCTTGGTAAACGGAGATGGTTTAATAAACAGAGGAGGAACTGAGCAAAGGGAAGCATTGGCTGCTCTGCACAGTAAATATCCCCAGCAGAGATGTGCCTGACAACAGGGCAGGCTCTCAGGACACGCTGCAGGTGCTCCCGAGGGTCATGTTGTGGTTAAAACTGGACAGAGCTCTAGAAAACTGGTGGCTCCATTAACTGCTGTAAGAGCAGCTCCCAACCCAGAGCTGTCCTGGCTGTCCAGCCAAAGGGCATCTGAGGGCTGGCAGCTGCAAGCCTCAGGCTGGGAGACCTGAGCCTGGGTGCTTCTGAACCTCACTGCAAGCAGAAGCAGCAGTGGGCAGAGCAGATGCTCTAGGACCACAGGAGCTTGAGCCTGGTGAAGGAGCTGCAGGTTCCTGGCTCAAGGAAGCAGGTGAAAGAGGTTCCTTGAGCTAGATCTGCAAATGTAGGTCCTGTCCAACTCTGCCTCCATGCTATCAGTGCAGCAAGCTGCTGAACACTGTATCTAAGACCCATAATTAAAAGCTTAGGTCACACCTGGGCTGACTGCGCTGTCCCTGGGTACATGCATCAAGTACTCACCACCAGGCCCTGGTCATCCAGCTTGGTGATCACGTCCACCAAGTAGGTTCGGAGGGCAGCCAGCTTCTGCAGAGCCTCACTCCAGTGCACCCGCTGGGTCAGGATGCTCTGGTGTGCCCGCTCCTCCTCTGCATGCACCTTCTCCAGCAGCCTCTGCTCTTCACTCTCACACGCGTTCCCCACGAAGATCAGCCTCTGGATCACCCTCTCCCGCGCCACACTGGCTGCGCTCTGCCGGAGCCAGGAGACACGAGGAGCATCCACCTTGTGCAGCCCCACCAACAGCACCGACTGCCCATGACAGCGCTGTCAGCTGCTCAACCGCCCCTCACCAAGCCCCAGCTCCAGGCACCATCGGGACTCACCAGGACACCCTGGTCCTTGGCCGGCAGCACCTCGTCCACGTGCCGGGCGATGGCAGCGCTCTGCAGCTGCAGCCGCTCACACCGGTCCACGATCTTGTTCTGGAACACAACATGGGGTCGTCGGGCACCACACAGAGAAACCATAGAGAGACCCCTTCCCTCCCCACGGCTGAGCCATCCCATAGCCCCACATGGACTCCACTCTGCCAGGCTCCCCACAGACAGCCCCCATCACTTCTCAGCCCCATACCTCACCAGGGAACCCCCAGGCCCACAGCCGGACAGGAGGAACCCCATAGGAAGTCGCTATCCTCACAGGGACCTCTCGCACGGTCCCATACCCCACCAAGACCCCCCCCGGCCTCCCCAGAACCCCCCGGACAGCCTCAGACCCAGGCGCGGCCCCTTTTCTCCCCTCAGACCCGCCCCACCTCAGGCACCCCGCGCTCCCCTCGGCCTCGGCGGGCACCGGGGAAAGGATCCGGCCCGAGACTGAGGCACTCCCGGGTCCGATCCCGATCCCGGTCCCGATCCCGGTCCCTATCCCGGTCCCGATCCGGTTCGCGCCGCCGCTCACCCGCAGCTCCGCCGCCCGCTCCGCCAGCGGCCGCTGCTCCCGACCC
>JASSUY010011597.1:25546-39925 GCA_032466535.1 Forpus xanthops | reverse complement strand
CCAGCGCTCTGCGGGACGGCGGCTGGGCAGAGACGGCTGGGGCCGCGCCTTCCTCCCCTTCTCCTCCTCAGCCTCCTCCTCCTTCTCTCTTCCTCCTCCTTCTCCGCCGCCGCGCGGGGCGAAGGAGCCTCCTCAAAGGGCGGGCGGCGCGCAGCAGCCTGGAAAGGGCAAAGGCGGCGGTGAAGCAGGGGGGCGGGCGGGCGGGAAGGAAGGACCGGGGCACCACGCCGCCCGGCAGCTTCCCGTCGGCCCAACAGGTCTCTCTGGGAGAGACCTAGCTGCCCAGCGCCTCCTCGTGTCTTTTCTCCCTCCCGTACCCTGGCACCGGGGGTCCCGCAGCCCCACCCGTGCTTTTAGCCGGGAAGAGGGGAGCACCGCGGCAGGTTTCTTCCTGAACCACGGTATGTCACTCTGCGGGTTTCTCGGGCGCTTCCTTTCCCTTTCTGCCCCACAGGCTCGTTCCCACAGCCCCACTTTTTACTACATCAGCGAGCCGGGTGGCTCCTAACGCCCCAGACATTATGAAAGGAAATTTTATCATCATTATTATTACTGGTGATACTCCCTCTCCCGCTTGCAGGAGCTGCCCCACTATCCCTTCCCACGGTTCTCGTGGCCGTGGGCTCCCTGCAGCCCGGCGCCTCCGATGCGGCGCTGCTCTGACCGCGCTTTGGGAGCCGCCGCCGCCGCCCTCCTCCCTGCCTGGAGGTGCTGCGCTCGGGCACCGGCTTGTACTTCCCAACCTCTCGTACTTCAGGCCAGGCTACCCCCGATGCCTCCTAAACCCTCTGGAAGGAAGCGTCCCGAGGCTCCCACCCTGGCAGCATGCACATCGCAAAACGCAAAACCTCACCCATCGTCTCCCTGGGAAGTTGCATCTCAGTTTTCCCCGCTCACCAGAACACCCTGAGATCTCGCTCCTGGGAGATCCCCCTATACTTCCCTGAGACTTCTCTACTGCTGTCCTAACCCCGCGTCTTATTATTGCTATTATTTAAAATGGTATTTTGCGAAAGGACTAGCCAGCGGGGAGGAGAACGGCGTTTTTACCTGGGAGATCCATGGCGGGAGAGGACTGGCTAGGTAGCTCGTCCGTGAACTTGTATTGCTTAGAGAAAATGAGTCGAGATTGCGCTGGCAGAAAGAAAAGGAAACAGGAGTCGCCTCTTTCTCTCCCGCCCATTGCCAATAATCTCCCCCCCACACACCCCCCTAGCCGCTACCACCACCACCCCACTTCCTCCCTCCTCCCCTCTCCACGCACACACACACACACTCGCACCCGCAGGGATTCAGACGCCGGGAGCGGAGTGCAGAGCGGCCCTGGCACATCCGTCACCCAAGCCCTTGCCCCGGCCCGGCACCCCGCGGGCAGCAGCGGCGAGGCGCAGGGCTCCCACCGGGACGGCCTGTCCAGGGCGTCCCTGGGCAGGACAAGGTGTCCCCGGTGGTGGGGAACAGCCGTACCCCCGCCCCACCCCTTATTTAAACCCGTGAGGCTGAATAACTCCGGCAGAAACACGCCGCTGACACACTGGCACTCACGGGCCGCTGTTGTCGGGCCGCGTGTCACCACTAACTGGACTCATAGGCTTTAATAATGATGATATATATATATAGCACTAGCAAGGACACGCTGCTTGGGGTACTTCAGGCTGCGGACCGCATTCCCATGCCTGGACCCCTGCATCTCGGCTCCCAGTGGGCGGTGGCGGATCCGCCTTCATTGCCTTTATTAAACTGTTTCTTCCCCGTGGCGGCTCTGCTCCCAGACCAGCATCCTCTTCCCGTTCTGCTTCTGGTCCACAACCTGTTCTCAGACCAGCTCCCTCTCTCTGCCTCGCTCCCGGCCCCCCCACCCCGAGGATCTGCACCAAGAGCGGTGGCGGGGCGCCACCTGGCGGCGGCGTTGGGCGGCGGACCAGGCTGGACAGCGGGGCAGCTGGGAGCTATAAAGCGGGAAGGAGGGAAGGCGGGAGGGAGGAAAGTAGGGTCGCACCCTGGCAAGGGCGGGAAGGATGATTCCCAAAGGACAGAGCGTCAGAGAAAAGGAGTGGTCGCCCGCTCCCGCTGCCTGCAGGTCCCGGGAGCGCTGCTCCCGCGGATCCCTCCCGTCTTCCAGAGCGGTAATGATGATGTATGTCACAGTCAAGGTTATCATCAGGTATTACTGACTGCAAATGTTTCATGTGACGGCTCGTGTGGCTGCTGCTGAGAGGTTAGCAGCAATGCGAGGGTGGGAAGGCAGTGCCCTGGCAATGAAGTTTTGTTAGAAAGCTTTGCATTTCTATGCATTTCTCTCCGTTGCAAATTGGTTTTCTGGTTGTATGCAGCATATTCCTAGAGATCCCAATACTCAGAAAGGAATAGACCACATATAAATCTAAGTGGTAGCTCTTGATAAGGAGAAAAAAAAAAATGCATGTGTAACTCAATAGTAAAATTACAATCTCATCTATGAATGAGCACTCCTCTGTTTCAATCTTCTGCTTTAAGCACAACTGAGGAATCCCTGCGGGTGTCTGCCTGATGATTTGCACTGAGAAATTAATCATGCTCTGAAATTGCAGCTAAGCAGTGTGCAGGGAATTCCTAACCTATAGCTCCTCATTTCAAATGAGAATTTTGTACTAAGCCTAAAATACTCATGTTTAATGGTCTTTTTTCCTGAGTTCAAGCATCGAGGGATGACAGTAGAAAGCTGAAAAGTGTAGTGAATTAAAACGATGAGGAATCAGAGCAGGAGCCAGTCTGTGGCTGTAAGGCAGCACTTGTTCTACAAGACAGTGAACAGGACCACAAAAATTCCTCCAGATGACATCAACACTAAGTCTTATATGGGGCTGGTACACTGGGGAGATGCTATTATTTCTCTTTGGGTCACGCTACTCATTCATAGAATCATTGAAGGTCAGAAAAGACCTTTAAGATCAAGTCCGTTACCCCAGGACTGCCAAGACCACCACTAAACAGCATCACTTAGGGCCTCATCTACACATTTTTTGAACATTTTCAGGGATGGTGATTCTGCTTACCTGGTCTAATGCCTGATCACCCTCTCTGTGAAGAAATTTTTCCTAATACCCAATCTAAACCTCCCTTGGTGCAGCTTGGTGCTGTTACCTCTTGTCCTATCACTTGTTACTTTGGGAGAAGAGACCAAACCCCACCTTGCTCCATCCTCCTTTCATGTAGTTGTAGAAAGCAATAAGGTCCTCCCTGAGCCTCCTTTTTTCTGGACTAAACAACCCTAGTTCTCTCAGCCATTCCTCATCACACTTGTGCTCCAGGCCCTTAACCAGCTTTATTGTTCTCTGGACCCACTCCAGCACCTCAATGTCTCTCTTGTACTGAGAGGCACAGAAGTGAGCACAAGATTCAAGATGTGGCTTCCCCAGTGCCGAGTACAGGGGGATGATCACTGCCCTGGCCCTGCTGGCCACACTATTTCTGATACCAGCCAGGATACCTCTGGCCTTCTTGGCTGCCTGAGCATAAGGTGCTCTTGTTCAGCAGCCCTCAATCAGCACTCTCAAGTCCTTTTCCACCGAGCAGTTTTCCAGCCACTCTTCCCCAAGCCAGTAGCATTGCATGGGGCTGTTGTGGCCCAGATGCAGGACCCGGCACTGAGCCTTGTTGAACCTCATACCATTGGCCACAACTCATCAATCAATCCTGTCCAGATTCCTCTGTAGAGCCTTCTTTCCCTCAAGAAGATCAATCCAACTTGGGTTGATCCCACCCAACATGGTCTCATCTGCAAATTTACTGAGAGTATATTCAATCTCCTCATCCAGATCATCAGTGAAGATATAGAACAGCACTGGCCCTAACACTGAGCCCTGAGTAACACCACTAGTAACCAATCGCCAACTAGATGTGATACCATTTACAACCACTCTTTTGGCTTGGCCATCCAACCAGTTTCCAAACCAGCGAGGAATTCATCTATCCAGGCCATGAGCAGCCAGTTTCTTAAAGAACACTGTGGTAGACAGTAACAAATGCTTTACACAAGTCCATAAAGACGATGTCCACAGCCTTGCCCTCATCAACCAGGTGGCTCACCTTATCATACAAGGAGATCAGGTTGGTCAAGCAGAGCTTGCTGTTCATGAGCCCATGCTGACTGGGTCTGATCCCAGTGGCTAATGTGAGTATTAAAGACTGAGGCAATTAAGTACTTTAGCCTTTTCCTCATCCTCAGTCACCAGGTTTCCCCTGATATCCAACAAAGGAAGGAGGTTCTCCTTGGCCCTCCTTTCATTGACAATAGATCTGTAAAAGTACTTTTTATTATCTTTCATGGCAGTGGCCAGATATAGTTCCATCTGTGCATTCGCCTTTCTAACTTTCTCTCTACATAGCCTAACAGCATCCTTGTATTTTTCATGAGGTGACAGTCCCTTCTTTCACAGATGATAAATTCTCTTTATTTTCCTGAGTTTCAGCATTATCTTCCTGCTCAGCCAGACTGGTCTTCCCTGCCAGTTTGATTTTACAGTCATAAGAGACTGCCTGCTCCTCTGCCTTAATAATTTCATTATTGAAGAGTGTCCAGCCTTCCTGGACCCTTTTGGGCTTCGGTAATGTTTTGCAAGGAATTGTGCCAAACAGATTGGAGTCCTAAACAGGCCAAAATCAGCCCTCCAAAAATCTAAAGTGGAGGCTTTGCTGACCTTCTTCCTGTCTTCTCCAAGGACTGAAAGTTCAATCATTATTTGATAACTTTACCCAAGATGGCCTCCATCCATCACATCACCCACCAGTCCTTCTCTATTTGTGAACAGCAGATCTAACCAGGCATCTCCCGTAGCTGGCTCACTAACCAGGTGGGTTAGGAAATTACCTTACACAGGCTCCAAGAACCTAATGGATTGTTTCTTCTCTGTTGTGTTGTACTTTCAGCAGACAGGTTGGGATAGATTGGAGTCCCCCATGAGAAGAAGGGCAAGAGTTCATGAAACTTCTTCCAGTTCTCTGAAGAACATGTCATCTGTAGCTTCACCCGGGCTGGGTGATCTATAACAGACTCCTACCAGGGTATCTGCTTGGTTGACCTTCCCCCTGGTCTTCATCCACTTTCATCCTTCTCACTCACAACATTAAATTTAAGCAGTTGATGTACTCCCTGATATAAAATGCAACCCTGCCACCTCTTTTTCCTTGCCTATCCCTCTGGAGAGCCTGTAGCCATCCATTGCACCACTCCAGTAATTCCACCATGTTTCTGTGATGGTGATGGTGATTATGTCATGATTTCCCTGCTTCACAATGTCTTACTTCCAACTACTCCTTTTTGTTGCCCATGCTGCTGGCATTGACATAAATGCATTTAAATTACCCTATGGATCTGGGCTCGAACAGCAGCACACTACCCTGTGGCTCATTTCTAGTGAGCCTGGTGTTGCCATCTTCCCCCTTCAAGCCTAATTTAAAGCCCTTTCTATAAGCCCTGCTAGCTCCCGGACTAGAATCCTTTTCCCTTTTTGGGACAGATGTACCTATCTGCCACCAGCAGGCCTGGTGCTGTATAGACTGTCCCATGGTCAACCCTCCAAAAATTCTAACACTGACACCAGTCACAGAGGCAGGAATTAGTGAGATTTTTCTGATATTGCCATCATCATCGATTGTGACTGGCAGGAGGGACAAGAACACTACTTGAACCCCGAACCAGTTGACCCAAGGCCCTGAAGTCCTGCTGTATTATCAAGGAATGAAAACAGAGCCAAAAGATTTGTTCCTTATTTTATATGACTTACAACATTATGCACAGTGGTGAGGGGCTGATGATACATCATCATTTCCATCTGCTTTTTTTTTCTCTTTTTTCAAGAAAGATGAGTGCAAGAAATAAAGGGAACTGAAAAGCCCTTAAATCCAATGTGCCTCCACAGAAAAACATGAAATCCTGCCTTTCTTTGAATACAAGGAATGAATCCCAAATGTACAGAAACCCCCTTCTCCTTAGATACCTAACTAGCAAAAGAACTACTAGCAAAATCAATACAACATGAATGGAAAGGGGAAATAACTAAATAATAATACTTATTTCTAATAAAATATTTAATTATACAACCTTTATGGTGTTTATTATAAAACAGCTCCATGCTGTCTAATTAAATACTGTTTAATTAAATACTATCCTTAATGGGTAGTTTTTATGGGATAAACCTGCTGCCTTCCTGGAGTTATTTAGCTGGTGGAATTATTTCTGCTACTTTCTTTTGTGAGTTGCAAGGTTGAAAATGCAGATTTCAAAATTATTAATATGGAGAAATACAATTTATTTAGTTATGAAGTACCTTCAGAAAGTGTAGCTTCTAAAATAAATAGATAAGGTATTTGCAGTCCTCTTTTTTGAGCTTAAGATTTGGTTGTATTTGGAAAAGAACAGTGTGTAATCAAGCTCATGCCATTTTTCATCACTTTGCCGAAACTGTTAGGAATACAGACATATCTAACAGGGACATGTTGAACTTGATGGTGTGGGAGTTCTACAAAAGATGAAATCACTCATTTCTTTGGAGCCTTCTCTAAGATAGCACTCACCTTGAGCTCACTTAAGACAACAGCTTCAAGGGGAAAAGCTTTTTGTCTCATCTACTAAATCAAGTTATCAACAGAAAGGTATTTTGATCAGCAGCTCCCAAGTGTTTCCTGTACATTATTTACATTGATGTTTAACAAAAATATGACACTTTTTTCCAAAAGAAAGTACTTACATGTCTGCTCCTGACATTATTTCACATATATTTGCATTTATTATCTTGTTGTTACAAATACAGAGAAAGAAGAAATGTTCATCTCATGTGAAATATACTTTTATCTACCCCTAAATATTGGGACAAGTTTGTGACAGGAGCATAAGAAACACTTCCATGATCAGCCATGGTGCAGAAGACTGAGTTCTAATTTATTAAAAATGATACAATATAAATTGCTAAACATCATGGTTTAAGTGGCCTTTAAAAAACAATTTTACTTTAAATCATAAACAAACTGGATTTAATAAATCTGATTCTTTTTTCTTTACAAGTATACCTTTGAAATATAACCTGGTGGTAGCAAAAGTGCACTCTTTTGTATCTATCCAATGATGACCTCCATATTAACCACAAGTTATGGTTAAATCAACTGAGGTACATCTGCCACCTGTGACAGCAGCCTCTGTGGTAAATTCAACTATAAGTGTGACCTAAAGAATTCTTTATAAATTCAAACCAATACTTCATTCTCTGTCCTACTGGGGCACTAGGACAAATTACCTTAGAGCTACCAGCTATGGCAAAGAATATATACTGCTCTTTTGATAACATGTACAATGTTCTCAAGTATACACAATGCAGAAAAAAATTACCTAATAAATTAGAGTTCATTCACAGAAATGCTTAAACTTTTTTTATAGCCTCTGAGTCTTAGAGCCTCCCACATCAATCGAGGCAGTTATGTTTTCTTCTGCATAGGAAAATTCATTATAAGTGTTTCTGAGGTGTCAGTTTTCAATTGCAAAGGGTCTTCCCTCATAGGAAGGTCAGGACTATAGATGGAAGATTTTGCATGACCCATCTTCACATGGAATATCATATCTGATGCAATTTCAGAAATATTTACATAACATTTTACACATTGAAAGAAATATGTGTAGTGCCTCAAGAACATTTTATTTGTTCATGTAAAAATATCAGAACAACCCTAGACAGCAGTCTATTTTGGAACATAAAATGTTGTTTGCTTCCATAAGGTATTTTAAATTTGTAATGTTTTATTAAATTAATGTATTTAATTACGTAGCAAAACCCAGGACATTAGAATATATTAGCTGCAATATAATTTATCATAGAGCTCTGATTTAATACCCTTTCATATCAGGTTGGATCCCTGAATGTCATATCTTAATATTCACAGTTACTTAGATAACACTACTTTTTCTGAAGATATGTGGACTTACTGAACCAGTGTCAAAGCTTGCTTTGAATAAAGTATTTGTGTGACAATTATCTTATTAAAATATTGTTAAATACAGCCTTATACACCTCACAGAGATGAAACTGACATGAAATACTGCATAACATTGTAGTGGTAGCAGACCTCTTACATATAGTCATAAAGTGATACTTAAATTCACTCTTCTAAAACAAGTTTGCAATGCCACTGCCTTAGATACTTGTGCCAGAAACATTTGACAAATAGCCCCTGCAGTGAAATAACTAGCACTTAAACAACATGCCATTGTACTCTTTAATCCCTCTCATTTCATGGAATTTCAGCTTCAGGAGGAGAGGAGATTAAAGTTATTTTGCAGTGCCTTTTTCTAATGTGATGTTCTGACTATGTTGTTAGCTTATGTGACCAATAAATTTTCAGGCCCTTCAGGTTTCCTTGGGAGAATTTAGAGATTAAGATGTCATATCAATAGAAAAAAAAAAAAAAAAATTGGTGGCAAAATACCGTTTTTTTCTAAACACATACTAATAAGAAATGTTCAGACAATGTGCGTGGTCACCTCTGGTCTGGATAATCAACACCTATTTCCAGGGTTCAGTGCATCATCATTGCAAACCGTGCTACAATGATATCGAAGAGCTCTGCTGTTCTTTGATTTCCTTATTCACAGAATAGTAGTTTTTAACTAGATAAATGATGACAGAAACACAATGTGGCTTCCAAAGACTGAACTTTTTTTTGTGTAAAAAGAAAATGCACTTGGGAGAAATGCTTATAACACTGGCAGCCAGGCATGGGGCTTGGCCAGTACAAATACTTTTCTTTTACATGAAACTCTGAGCATTGCTTCTGTTCTTAAGTTTTGGACACACATTTTCTACTCGTACAAACTTACAACCTGATCTTTTAAATAAGGAAAGCACGTTTTAATAAAGTAAGTCCTAGCTAAGAGAATTAAAACTTTAATTTATTCTATTGCACATGCAAAAATGTGTGTGTCCACCCAATATACCTCCCCCAAGCCTTCCAAGTGAATTCAAAGACTGAAGACTTTAAATGAAATTTCTAATAAAAAAGTTGCTCTAAACATGGCACTTTGCAAGTTTCACTAGCAGAGACTTCTTCAGTGTCATAGCCAATATATATATATAAAGTTCTTTGAAGTTTAAATATTATATATATTATATATATAGTAATATCTTACAGATATTGTATATATCATAATATAGAGATTGATGTCATGTAAATATAAGGTGTTGTAGGTATATGTTAGGTACATATAGATACTATACGTTAGTTCCATGTGAGTGTTGGGAAGAGCTAGTGGATTTAAACTATATTTTTTTGCACTGACTGTCTTGATACAGGTGAGATGTTATACAATGTCGCACAAATGCAACATTTAAAACTGAGATATGGACTGTTTATTTTAAGAAGAAAGGACTTTGAAATACAACAAAGAGATGCCACTGCCTACAATTACATTACCTACCTTCTTTAGTTCATTCAGCTATATTTCAAAGCAGACCTTCCTGTTCTAATTGGAGAACAAGTTACACTGAATTTCACGTTTTTACTGATGCATGATTGCTTGTATTAACAAAGAAGACTCTGACATTTCTGAAAACAGTCCACAGAAATAAAAATATATTGCAGAGATAGAAGATCACATTATTAATGCTTTCATCTAGTTAGTTCTGAGTTTAGCATTTCAGAATACAAAATCAGGTTTGAAAAGCAATGTTATAGAAGGCTGCCCCTAATGACATAAAGGGAAGGAAATCTATAACTTTTTTGTTCATGTATCTTTGCCTCAGTTTGGTTTTTTATTTGCTTAAATTTTTTGCTTCTGCTTGAAAGATCCATACATTGGGGTTTTTTTTAATTTTTTTTTTTTTTTGAGAAAGCAGCTGCTCTGTAAACAGTTCTCTGTATGTTGCTTCAAGTTGCATATTCACCAAATAGGAATATAAAACCCACTATTTGCTCTGGAAATTTTACCCCTTATAGGGACCTATGATGTAACCATTCTGGTAGGGATTAAAAACAGCTAGGCTCAGTCTTTTCAAAATTAATTTTTCTTCTGAAATAAATAAATCTGTGATGCAACCAAGAGACTATTTACAGCTTTAGAAAATTAAAACAGATGTGTTTGGTCACCTTTGCATGCTCATTCCACCTCAGTATATGACTGCTGAGAATTTTGGCAACATTTAAGAAACCCAAAAGATCTGAGTCTTAGTTTCCATCACTGGTAATTAAAAAGCTCTTTCTCAGGTCTTTGAAGACTTCTGTTCTTGCCTCATTAGAAACAATTATGAATAGCAATCTTTGTCTCCTTTGAAAGTATCAGGAAACATACAGCCAGTCAGGATCCAGCCATTGTCCATTAGCATAATATCATGCTGGTCTCTTCCAGAATCTAAAAGTTTTATCAGAAAAATGTTTTAGCTGCTAATGACTGTAGAGGTAGCCTCACAAGCTATAGCAATAGATTACTTTTAAACAATTGCATTGTGAGATGTGACCTACCTCATTCATCTTAGCGGCTGCTAAATTGGATGTCCCTGAAAACATTTGTGACATGTCACTTCTTTCAGTCCTCATCAAAGCAAGTAGGAAAGGAGATGGAATATTTCCTGCTGAACACTTACACAATCCACTGTGAATGAAAACTCATTTGGGCTGAATAAGGAACACTGGTATTTGTCTCTCTTTACAATAAGGGGCTCAGAGCCAGAGTCCAGTAAATTATTAAGGAAATAGAGAGGGGAAGTCACTGTGGAGAAGCTGGCAATGAAGAAGATGTGGAGAGCCAGACCCAGGGGCCTAAGGAGTATATGTCACTGTGTCTGGAATAATTATCAACTTTACTACTAACAGTTTCATTGGAAGAAGAATTGAAAACTAATTTTCTGTCCTGAACTGAACCTTTGGCTTATATTGCTGTTTAGTCATACCCAGTTGTCCTAGGATGTACTGCTACAGGTGGGAGAGATTTTTTGGCAAAGCAACTTGTTGATCTGTTTTGAAGGATCTTTACATGTGTTTGCACCTTATCTCTGGGATGCCACATACACCTGTGATCCCATCCTTCAACTTAGGCAGAACTCTCCGAGTAGTAAATCCAGGGCTCACATTGGCTAATCTATGCCTGTCCCAGGCACCACTCAACACATTCTGTTGCACAGGACTGCATCAAAGAATAATGACATCTGAAGGCACAGCCAAAAAGAGGTGACACAGAAGTAGTCACTCCCATCACCTTGCACTTTTCCTTCCAGGGATCTGTTGAAACACTCAGTACAGCAACTCTAAAATTTCAGACATTTACATGAGGGACTTTGAGGTAGATTCAGCATTTCCAATTCTAGCATTGAGGCCTTCACAAGAATTTCACATCTGAAACTTTTTCAGTACATTGAACTGAATGACAGTAAATTCAGTGACTTTAAATTAAAGAAAAACAATGGACCAGATCTCTCATACACTTTTACCAAATGCAAGAAAGATACATCTTTTTAAAATAAATACATTTCATGATGTAAATCATTCCTTTAAATAGCAATTGCTGTATATAACATAGATTATATAATATACGTGTATTGGGGAAATTAATGCACAGATAGCCTGCACTGAAAATCTCAGGCCTGAAAGATCTAGCCAGTGTTTCACTTGAGGTACTTGAACAGTCCCTCTGTGCTTTGTTCTTTATGTACACAAGCCTTTGTAGGCCTGGAGCCACAACACAAAGGGAAAGAAATACCAAAAGCATTTGGTAGCATTTCTTTTCATGACTTTGCGCTTGTGATGCTCTTGAATCAGTATCATTATTGCTTTATTATACTTTGTCATTGTGGTGACAAAAAAAGATTTCAGTGCAGCTCTGTAGTGACTGTTGTGCTGCAGACATGTCTTTCAGATGTCAACTCTGTTGTGTAAAAAGGCAGAAAGTGATTCTGGAGATAGGCTTTGCAATGACTGCAAAGCAGCTGGCATCTCTGTAACTGTCACTTTCAAGACCAAGTAAAATTCTTTGATATCTTTTACAGCTCTGCTTAAACATTGTATATGCTGATGACAGATGTGTTTAAGCTACTTACTTACATACTTTTATCTGTGTAGAACTTTCAACCAAAGTAAGGCAAAGCAAAATGAATATTTCTGTTTGGAGAAAGGGAAGGGGAGGCTGAGACTGGATGTGAAGGGATGACTGAGAAAGGCAACACAAACACAGTTGAGGTTATCAGGTTTCAAAAAGAAGACAGAAACCCAGGTCAACGTGAACTGCCAGTCCTGAGTAAAGAATTCAGCTTTCAAAAGCCATCACTTTCCCAAAACCATGATGTCCACCTTCTTCACAGCTACAGCTAAAGGAGGATTATATAAAAAATCCTCCAAGTATGATGACAGTAGGTGTATCTAAGGCAGTCTCTCTCTATGCTCTATGTGCACATGCACTACAGATATATTACTTGTTTTTTTTCTCAGTGGCTTTCTTTTCTTCTGTTTCCTAAGGACTTAATGAGATTTTATAATTTACAATATTCAGGACTTAATGAACATGGCATTTAAGGCTACATCAATACTGTAATTTCAGTCAAGGTGTAAACCCATGCTTGTACCAAAATCTGTTTCCCGTCTACCCTGTCTAGTTGCTAGTGTTTAAGGACTTGGTTTCACCTTAATATTTAGGCCTAGGAACACACTAGTCAGAGCAAAGCCAGACGGTTGTGCTGGGCACTGGGAGATAATGCCTCCAAACCAGTGAGTCATAGCTGGGAGGCAGGGATTTTACCTTTTAAGGTCAATCTTGAGAAAACAAGAACTCAGCAAACTACATGCCCCCTAAAAAACAGTCAGAAAATAAATGTTTCCTATCATCTAAAACTATCTAAAAGCAGACTGCAAAATCAGAATAACTGAAAGTAATGTGTCTCTGTCTGTCTTTTTAAGGAAATAATTCTTGATCTGTCTAAAATTATGAACTCATTGCAAATCATCACAGTTCAGTTGATGGCTATCTGCTGTTCGTCACTGGCCTTGAAGTAGAAACACAGAATCATAGAATCATAGAACAGTTAGGGTTGGAAAGGACCTTAAGATCATCTAGTTCCAACACCCCTGCCATGAGCAGGGACACTTCACACTAAAGCATGGTACCAAAGACTCTGTCCAACCTGGCCTTGAACACCACCAGCAATGGAGCATTTACAACTTCCTTGGCAACCCATTCCAGTGCCTCACCACCCTTACAGTAAAGAGCTTCCTCCTCATTTCAAGTCTAAACTTCTCCTGTTTTAGTTTTAACCCATTGCCCCTTTTCCTATCACTAGATTCCGTAATGAAGAGTCCATCCCCAGCATCCCTGTAGGCCCCCTTTCAGATATTGGAAGGCTGCTATAAGGTCTCCACACAGCCGTCTCTTCTCCAGGCTGAATAGCCCCAACTTTCTCAGCCTGTCTTCATACAGAAGGTGCTCCAGTCCCCAGATCATCCTTGTGGCCCTCCTCTAGGTATGGTATATACAGTATATTTATATATAGTGTATAGAGTAGGGTAGAGTAGGGTAGAGTAGAGTGAGTAGAGAAGAGTATAGTTCACTTAGGAACAAACACTATGCTACAATTAACATGCAAACATTACTTCCCGTGGCATTTGGGTGAAGAATGACTCTCTATTGCCTCCTTATTGCTTTTTTTTTTTTTTTTTATCTCTAATATGAGCTAGATATTCTATGAAAAATCACCCAAACTGATATTGATTCTCAAACCAGGAAATGTTTTGTCTTTCTCTGTTTTACAGTATTTCCACTTGATACACAGTTGCTGCCTGTCATATCTCCAACTGTTTCATTCTGCCAGTTTGCATCATCCTCCCTTAATAGATTTTCCCCAGCTATAATCAGGTGAATTACCTCAGAAAACTTTAAAATGGTTTCTCACAGGGAAAAAAAAAAATCCAGGTAAATTATGTTGTCATTTTATAAAAGTAAGCAGAGAAATACAGAAATAAATTCCAATTCATTTTGAAGTCTAAACGAAGTCTTTTTGACTCATGATGACACCTTTGATCAATATTTTCTCAGCAATCAACATAAAATGTAAACTGTATAACTACAGTGACAGTATACAAAATGTAGGAGAGTATGGCTGTCTGAAGACGAAACATAGAATTTTATCTAGAGGTATGCAAAGATGGAACATGGCCCAAGTTCAAATTCAGTTAATCAGTTCATCACATGCTGAATATTAAGCAAGAAACAGGACTAAAAAAAATGAGCCAATTATGTTAAGCTGGGCTGCTCAGGCTTGACTTTGTTAATGTCGTAGTTTGAGGCCCCTCAAACAGTTCTGTGCACCCCCCCCCCCCCTTTTTCTTCCCCAGTCACGGGGAAAATGGGAAGGAGAATCAAAAGAATGCAACTCC
>JASSUY010011597.1:0-17114 GCA_032466535.1 Forpus xanthops | reverse complement strand
AGTGCCTCACCACCCTTACAGTAAAGAATTTCTTCCTCAGATCCAATCTAAACTTCCCCTCTTTAAGTTTGAACCCACTACCCCTTGTCCTCTCACTGCAGTCCCTCATGAAGAGTCCCTCCCCAGCATCCCTATAGGCCCCCTTCACATACTGTAAGGCTGCTGTGAGGTCTCCATGCAGCCTTCTCTTCTCCAGGCTGAACACCCCCAACTCTATCATCCTATCTTCATAGGGCTGTATAACCAATTTCTTCTGTTAGGACCAGTAAGGTAAACCTATGTTCTTCCTTTTAATAGTGATGTAGTGAGCTGTAGACCATTCTTTTCATGAACATTGCAAAGGACCAATCTGGTGTTGTACAGTAATTACAGAGTGGATCTGTGAGCTTTGATTTATTTGGCAACTGAGTAAAGCAGAGCAAGTTCTAAAGTATGGCTCCAGTCCATTTTGAAAGCACAAAGTGTAATATGCGCAGAGGTTTTTGGGGTACTTCTCTTCACCTTAATTCCTTCTGTTTGCTTCTGAGGGTTTTTATTTTTCTCCTACATAATCATTGTAACTGAACTCTGTTCCGAGCTTAGTAGTATTTGTTTTTAAAACCTGTCTATTTTGGGAGGAGGTGCAGTTAGAACAGTTAGGCTTGGTGATACAAACTGTATAGAGTTTGATTATTAGAGTGTAATAAGAAACAACTATTTTTTATTCTTGGGTGCTTTCTCTGTATTGTAGCAAGAAGTATTGACTGGGGACTGGTTGTGAGGCACTGGCACAAGTTGCTCAGAGAAGCTGTGGCTGGCTCATCCCTGGCAGTGTTCAGGGGCGTGGAGCAACCTGCTCTAGTGGAAGTTGTCCTTGCCTGTGGCAGGGGCTTGGAACTGAATGAGCTTTAAAGGTCCCTTCCAACCCAAACTAGGATGTGATTCTGTGACTTACTTTTCATCTTTGAAAAATCTTGTGTTTGAAAAGGTCTAGCTTTTTCACTGAGTGAGGCAGGACGTGGTCTGAGCTGGAGGCAGGGTGAAAAGCACAAGTGGTAATTTCTCAATCATAAATGCTGGGCAACTTTCAAGTGTTCCTGGTTTGACAGAGAAGCGACTTTATGCACTTGAAGTTGAGAAATCCTGGATAGGTGATCAAACACTGGGTCAAATTTTGAAAAAGAGAACTGCAGCCACTTGCTGTGTTTGGGTCTGAGCTGAGTAGATTTCCTCCAGGTTGGATATATCTACTTGTATAGCACTCTTCTGGCTTACAATGTAGGCAGTCATCTGTTTCACACTGAGCATAGCAGATATTCTCTTTATGTTTTCTTTCTGAAAAATCAGTAAATAAAAATACCTGTGATAAATGAGACTGAATGTAGTCTCTCTAGACTTTACCCTGACAAGAAAATGAAGACTGAGTAATTACTAAGGAGTAAACCTGTTTTCCAGGTGCTCAGCACCAGCTCATCTGCAGGTATTGACAAACTCATCTCGTCTCCCAATAATATGCTACATAGTGCCATCTACTGGCATGACGTTTTGTCATTGCAGCAGGGGATGGATCATGGCTTTCTGCTGTGGTAAACGTGTGGTCCATGCTGCTGTGCTGTAATTACACCTTTGCAGATTTGTCATTACAGTACTTGGATGTGAATCATAGATCATAGAATCCTAGAATAGTTAGGGTTGGAAAGGACCTTAAGATCATCTAGTTCCAACCCCCCTGTCATGGTCAGGGACACCTCCCACTATACCATGCCACCCAAGGCTATGTCCAGCCCAGGCTTGAACACCGTCAGTGATGGAGCATTCACAAATTCCCTGGGCAACCCATTCCAGTGCCTCCCTCAGGATTTATAGTGCTTCTTTTGGGTTAGCTTACAGCCATCACAAAGAACTTGTGTAGAACTGCTTCAGTCAGTTTTTTTGGTCAGGGTTTATCTCCCCAGGGAGTTGCAGGTGAAGTATACTCTGATCTCAAATCTCTCCTATGGCCATGGCTTTGATCCTTGGTGATCTGTAATAAAAAATCCCAATCATTCCTCTTGCATCACTGGGTTTAATGGTATCTCTGTGAGCCTTTTCTGTCTGCGACTTTCAAGATACTTTCTTCCTACATGAGTAGATTTCCCCCTTTTCTCTCCAGACTTTCTTCTTGGCTCATTGTTCAAGTTTTCTGTGGATTTCTGAGAACCAGTCCAAATTTGGACTGAAAAGCAGTTTCCTTTAGGTATCTTGTGTCATGATTGCCATCTTTAAGTCAGCAGTGCTTTACTAGATGCCAGAATGTTTAGGAAAATTGAAATTTGCATGGGCAGCAATTGTCCTCCCCTGTTTTTCTATCAGTTTGTCATACTGACAATTTTTCTTTTGGAATCTCCTCTCTGGGGCAGGGATAGGGGGAACAAGGAGATATTCCATGAGAAATGGAAGCCACCACCTTGTAGGTAGCCATGTGATCATTCAAGGACTTCTAAAATAGTCTCATGATTCATAAGTTTAATGTCTCAGTTTCTCAAGGGCCCACTCTGGCTGCAGCCAGGACAGGACTGTAAGGAGAAGAATCTTAGAAGAACATGATGATTATTCAGGAGTTGAGTGAATTTCCGACTAGAGAAGGGAATTTTCTGTCATGTGGGGAAAACAAGCCGTGAAAACTACTTTGGGGTTCTTCTCTTTCTTTAATCTTGCCGTATTACCAGTTGCTAGCAACATGAGGGCTGCAAGTGTGTTTTGGAGGATGATGTCAGTACGTTTAATTATATTATTTCCATCTGTTGATCTGAAGGAAGAACATTAAATATCTTTTTTTTTCTTATGAAGGATCCAACAGTCTAATATATGGAACTGGATGTCTAATGTATGGAATTATCTTTCTGCTAGTCTTCGGATTACGTAGAAATATTGTGTGCGCACACAATGTTGTTTAAACCCCGTGATGATCTGATGTTTTGAAGAACAGTTCCTTAGTACAGAGGCATATGGTGGAATTATTTATTGTACCGCTCAGTTCCTAGAAAAAAAAAATAATTTAGAAAGAAAGGAAAATGTTGCCTAAAGAGTTTCAGATCCTCTCTTCTCTGGACACAGCCATATCTGGACAGATACGGCATTTAACCAAGCAAGATAAATGCTTGCTTAGTTAAGTGTGTTAAATGCTTGCTTGGTTAAGCAGTCTAGTGTAATCACTGTGGATGTCACAGGAAGCTGTCTGATGTTATGTGCTTCTAGTTTCTAAAAAAAGAAAAATATCCAGATACTCCTCTTAAATAATCCCTTAACTTAAAAGTTGTCTCCAGGAGTGGTCAAAAGTGGAACAGCTTTGGGAAGACTCGAAGGTCATGCCAAGAAAACAGTTATTTTTCTGTACACTTGGTCAGCTTCCTGCTGGGTTTGGCAATACAACTTGACATATTTTTGTGTTTAACAACTGTTGTTGAATTTTTCTTTTGTGAGTTTAATTGAGTTTGAACCCACACTGAATTTTAGCATGCACAAATGCTTGTTGGTAATTAATACCATGGCTCATCTATGCAGTGGGTGGAAAAAAGTCTGAGGCTTTTGTTTTAATTTTTCATTCATTAGTGTACTGGTAGGTCTTTTACTTCCTGTATGAAGGAAAGAATGTAACTATCTATATCCTTTTTTGCCTCAATCCTTTTGAGTTTAGCTCATATCTGCTCTCTCCCTCTTCAGTTCATCTCCTTCACAATGAAGACTCCTAAAGTCTCTAGCTGTTTCTGTATGGAAACCATTCCATATTTCTTCCCTTTCTTCTTACCTCCTTGTGTGTCTCTTCCTTCTACTATCATTGATTGAGATGGAGAAGATTCAGAATAGCACCTGTTTATATGCAAATATTTCACATGTTTCTAGGCTGTTGCAATCATATCTTTTGTTCTTCATCCCTTTCCAAATTCTGAAAATCGCTGCAGTCTCTGTTTTTTTTTTTTCTTTTTATTTCTGACCTGGTGTACCTCTGTAGAAATGCTAACTATAGTTTTAAGACCTTCTTTCCTAGTCAGTAATATCTTGTTTGAAGCCGGAATTCATAATCAACAGGTATGATTTGCTTGTTTTTTCTTTATCCTTCTGCGCCTTTTCTGTATGTTTATACATATTGAATTTCATTTGTGGGTTTTGTTGTTTGGGTTTTTCCCCTCATCTAGTCACTAGCTTCCGTGGAGTTGCACTGCTGTTCTTTGCCTTGGGTTCTGGTTTTCATGTGTTTTTAGTATCACAGAAATAGCAGAATTTGCTACTGTGGTCTTCACCCTCTTCCTCTGGTTGTCATTATTTAGCCTTCATAATTGTGATATTTCCTCTTAATGCAAAGCTAAGTCAAGGACTGTCTCAACGCTGGGAAGAAATCAAAGGAGGCTGAGTGATCTCAGGAGAGGTGCTTAAGTAGCTGTAGCATTTGTATAAATGAAAAAACTAAACAAACTAATTAAACTAAGCTGGAGCAACATGTAAACTACCCCCACAGACCTGTTTAATACAGTTTAATCCAAACCTGCAGGATTTTTATTAATCATAAAAATCAATAGAGAAATAAATATCTTCCAGGTAGAAGTCACCATAGAAAAGCATCTTTTAAATGAAGGTATTAAATACTGTAAAACTGTTGTCTGAGAAATTCTACTCTCCAGTGGCTGTAGTTACCCATTCCCTCACCCTGGGTATCACAATTTTATTTACAGGACACAACACTAATACTATTAATGGGACTAAATCTCTCTTCTGTTCTAGTGAATGGCATAAAGCAGTATAGCTTTAAGTAATAGCAGGATTTCCTGTTGTGCTTGATTTTTTTTCTCAAGGCCACTATTCTTACAGAGAGGCTGACATTCAGTCGTGCCACACAAACACTGGTAATTTCAGCCGTATTCTCATTTCCCCTTTCTGTGGTATTTACGATCTTTGAAGGTTCATTTTGGATGTAAATGACTGGTTGAAGAGTATATAAAGAGAAAAATCTATTTAAGGTTCTAAATTTGAATGATTGTTTTGTGCGAATGGAGATGATTTTGAGTTGAAAACTAAGCTAGTCAGTCCTTGTACAATACACTGCCCTAACAGATGTGGGAATAAGAGTGTTTGGTGAACTTGTTTTGTTCAAGTTGAAAACTGTAAACTGCTCTTTTGAGACTGGACTGACCGGTTTATGGCATAGTTTTTGATGAAAGTTCTTTTGATTACGTATTCATTTGTAAGAGCAGCTTCATATACTTGCGGCTTTGTCATTTTTGTGGTATTACAGAGCAAATCCAACCCTCCTGGAGAACAGATGGCCCAAGAAACTCTTCCCCAAACCTCCATACTTAGTGTAGAATCTATTTCTGGTACAGTGCAATCAACAGCAACAAAATATTAAAAATAGCATTGCTTTATTTTAGACTCTCCTAGTACCTTTCTGCTTTCTGACAGCATGCTTTATGCTACTTACACACTTGCAGGATCTGTCTACTACTTGGAGTTGGACTTTTGTTTTTCTGCTCCTGTTTTGGTGTGAACTGCTTTAATAAAGCTGAGCATACACTTTCCTTTATCCCAAACTGGAGAAATGAAACTCAGAACATGTTTGGAGCTGGGGGCCTATTGTTCTTTCTTCACTGAATCCTGTTACAAGAGGTTTCGAGATACAGTTGTTTCTTGTTTTAAAAATTTCAGAGCTGGTTTGGTAATATTTAAATGGTAAAGTTTGTAATTTGAGGGACTAATCCAGACCAAAGTTTTTTAAAAATAGTTCTACAAATGTTAATAAACAATTGGAATCACAATGGGAATCGAGTGCTGTCGTGGTTTAAGGCTCTCAAACTTACGCAGTTGCTCTCTCACTCACTCCCCCTTTTTTTCTTCCCCAATCCCATGGGGATGAGGAGGAGAATCAAACGAATGCAACTCCCACAGGTTGAGATAAGAGCAGTTTAGTAACTAAGGTATAACACAAATCACTGCTGCTACCACCAGTAACAATAATGACAAGGCAAATACAAGGAAAGAATACAAGAGCTCACCAACTAATTTCCACCCAGCCCAACCAAGCAGTGCACCCCCATCACCCTTCCGGGTCTCTCTCCCCTCCGTTTTACATCCTGGGCATGGTGTGCTGTGGTATAGGATACCTCTTTGGCCAGTTTAGGTCAGGTGCCCTGTCTCTGCTTCCTCCTGGCTTCCACCCAGCTCCCCTTCCTCCATGGCAGAACACGAAACTCAGAAAGTCCTTGATCAGACCAAAACATTGCTAGGCAGTAACTGAAAACACTGGTGTTATCGGCACTGTTCCCAGGCCCAAAATCAAAAACACACCACTGCACCAGCTACCAAGGATTAAAACGACTGCTGCTGTTGAACCCATGAAAGTTTTGCTTGTATCTTTAGCTTTCTTTCCCTCAGATTTGTTTTTCTGTTATGTATAATTTATTTATGGCAGTTCATAATTGTAATATATTGCTTTTATATATTTTTATATATATACATATATTTTTATATATTTTTTATATTTTTTTTAATATTTAATTTGGATGGTATTGTAGCAAGGCAAAGATATGCAGTATTTAAAATCTCAAGTAAGAAATCAGGGACAGCAGATGCAGTTTAACAAATATATTTGAATTTTCCAAGGATACTAGAGAAAAGTGACAAAGGCAGGTAGTTGTCATTATTTGTTTTAGACTTCTACAGCACATTTTGCATGGCATGATGCATAAAAGCCATTTTGAAAATAAAATCTCTTGGGGTTATAAGAGTAATAACAAAGTGAATTGGAATGTGACTAGGGAAAAGAAGCAAAGATCTATGATTTATGCTGTAAACCTGGGCTAAAAGGCAGTCATTTATGCAGTCCATTAGACTTTATTTGTTAATGGTTTTGTGCAGCTTCTGATTCTTTTTTTCTAGCAGTAAACTACACAGTTTATACATTATATTGATCTATTTTTAATCACTGTAAACGGTACTTAATTATAGATTAGTAATTTAATTCTAGATCCTGGTGAACCTGAGTAAACAAATTCAGAATAAGCTAATTGGATGTTGAATGTCAATTTATTTGATCTCCTTTTCAAATACCTATTTTATTGTACTTACATAATATTGATAGAGAAAAAAATAATATTGTAGCTTTTTACTGCTTATCTTTATCTGCTCATGTTAAAAAAATAATTTAAATTTTATTAATAATTGTGTGTTAAAAGTTGTTAAATATTTTCCTGCTACTAGCCATTAGTTAAATTTAAAGTACTGAGTTAATCTGTACTGTCAAGTTTGGTAGTCTTTATTTTAGTGTTGAACTAGAGACCAATTTATGTTTTACAACTCTGGACAAAAACGTATCTTTCTGTAAATGAGAATGAATCTGGAATAGCAGCTGAATAGAAGTTACATTTCTTTATTAAAAATACATTTCAGAAGAGTTGCTACATTGATTTTTAACTTTGCACATGGTCTACTTTAGCATATTCCTAATTGTGTGGTTTTGACAACTCAGTTCTAAGATGCCTTCTATGACTGTGAAGACTTCAGTGAAGGTGACTTCTGGAATACTGTGACTGACTCATTACTTGACTAATCTAATTTAGAGCACAAAATATTTCAGCCCAAACCCAATATACTATGGGAAGAGAGGGTGAAAGAATCAAAAAGAGGTTATATTGGAAGTTCGTTCTTTGTGCTAACAACACATGTTAGGCTAAGTAACTAGAAACAGTTACAAAGGGACATGGAGTCAAAGATTCAGACCTGCTGCTTTCTTCCTGGTACATAGTATCATTGAATATCTTGAGTTGGAAGTGAGCCATAAAAATCATTTAGTTCATTTCCTGTTTAATACACCCTGTAAGAACCATGGAATTTCGAATATTTTCTGCAGCTATAATAAAGAAATATGGGAAATTATTGGGGAAAAAATGATATTTATAAAATTGTAAATTAAATGACCAATCAAAAAAATCAGATTTACTCTTTTTAACTGAGAACTAAGTGCTTATGATGAATAGTCCAAGGACATTCGGAGTAAGCATCATGAAGCACTTTAACTCAACATTAGGGTTTATTTTTTTCTTTTTCATTACTGCTGGGTGACTTGGCACAATATAGTTCTACAACAGGAACTTCAGATTTTGAATCTATTAACAGCAAGTAAATTATTTATCAATTTATGGTATATCAGGATTAATTTTGCAGCTGGCAGGAATCAGTGAGCCATAGATTAACATAACACCACTGTGGTGTCCAATACCTTCTGAGCAGTCTATTTCAGACCAGAAGTTTTTAACAGACACTAATTTCATTTTTACTAAGGACATAAAAGACACTTAAGCTGCTTTGCTCACTTGCTATTGCTCTGTCTATAGGCGTAACACTACGTTTCATACTGATTGGAAGGAGAGACTGAATTTGTAGCCAGTTGTTTCTGAAAACAGCATTACATACAGATACTTTAGCAGAGGAAGGGGCTTTCACTGTATGTGGAAACCAGCAACGAAACCTGGAGCCATCCTGGAACACTTTTGTGATCTTGTTACAGTGGGAGAAAAAGTGGCAGTGATAGCAAGACACAATTGTAGATAGCAAGAGCCCATTTTTGCAGTGATCTCATAAGGGAGACCAGACTTGTTAGTTTCTTCCTTCCCAAAGGGCTTGTGCCAGGCAAAATTTAGCAGGTAAACAACTGCCATTGCACTAAAAAAAGATGTTCTGATTCTCCCATTGCTTGAATTTTGTACTTATTCCATATCATGCAACTGCGAACTCAATTGCATGTTGTTGCCTTCTTCAGCTGCTGCTGCTTCTTCTCTATAGAATAACTGCAAGCAGTGATAGTCTTTTAGATCTTTGCTGTTTTCTGAAGTATCTTGAACTTTCTAAGCTACCTGACATTTCAGCATCACTGATTTTCTTCCCTTCTGAAATTTGATGTCATACTAGAACAAGAGCTTAGAAAAAAAAAAAAAAAAAAAAAAAAAAAATCTTAGGCAATTTTCTTTTCAGATGTATTTTAATGGAAAAGGAAGTTTTCAGCAGAAGGAGATTTATCCCAAAATAGGAGCTTTCAAAAATACCCCTGTAAATTTCAGAATATGCCCTATGCATACTTAAGATCCCAAGTTAAAGGGAACAGGTGAAGATATCATCAAGGAGAAAGTTTTCTTCAGGTGAACTAAAAGTTTCAGTATATTGAGTTAGAAATGCTCAGTAATGTATTTTCAGTTCCTTAAAGTACTTGTATAGTTACATTTTTTTTCCATGAGAACATTAAAAGGACTAATCACAAATGAATACCAAGTTCTGAATGAGAAGTGAATCTCCTGAACTAGCACTAGATTTAGAAGAGAATGTTACATATCACCAAAATTGTTCACAGAGTTTTCCCAAATGAAAATACAGTTGTAATCAAAACTTTCTTTTTTTTCCTCACAAGAAAATGTCATTTATAGTCAAATACAATCTGGAAATGTCAAAATTATTAGCATTTAAAAAATAAAATATGATAATTTCTAATTTTAATTTAATATAAAATTTCATCTTAAAAAAACCCCAAACAAACAAATATACAAACAAAAAAAACTCAGGACATCATGAATCTTTCAAAATGCCAAACGTAAAACTAATCTGAAACTTTTTCTGAGTTCTATGAATGAGTAAAATTCACATCCATTTTCTTTTGATTCAGCCTGATGTATAAAGAGCAATAAAAAGGAAATAAGATCATGCAATATTTCTTAAAAAAAAAAAAAAATATGATCTGTGATATATTTTCACTGTGACTGATAAATCTATGCCACCATTATGTCAGGGTTGGCTGATGTATATTCTACTTATCCAAAACGTTCTAGTTGGCCTTATGTCATGGAAACATGCCTGATTTTCTGCTCATCTGTAGTTTAGAGAAAGTTTATTTCTTCCAAATCAAAATAACCACTGTGGGAAGTAAGAATTGGAAGGGTAATGAAGCCAGCTTACTAAGTAATTTTTGTGCATATGTTAAATTACAAAAGCATTTAACTTTTCAAACAAGAAATAAAAGGTTATTTCGATAACTATTAATACAGTGATTAAATATTACATTCTTATTAGTGATACTTTAAGAGGCAAAACAAACAAACAAAATCTCAAACCTTAAAAAAATTAAAACAGCCCTGCCAATATCAGTATATAATCAGAAGTACTCAGATGGTGTAGGGTACATTAATAAAAAGGGCAAACCCTGTGAGCTTGTCAGAATAGAAGGTAGGTTAGGTTAATTAACTATACAGTGATGGCTACTTCTAGGAGATAATGGACATCAGTTATGTACTATGATTGACCAAGTAATATCTGTATATATCCTTCTTCATCTACAAAGAGAAACAGCTGACAACCAGTCATAAGGTACAAGCAGAACCAGTTCCAGAAGTACTTATTGACATACAATGCTCATTAAGAGATCCAGTGTTTTTGTGCAATTTTATGCCACTTCCATTCATACATTGGCCATGTACAGTTTGATACCCATCAAATATTGCAAATGTGCAACATTTTTTTGGCAAATGAGTATTTCTAGCTCTCCTTGAATGAAAGATCTGTCTTGGTTTTCTGGTTTGCTTGGGTTTTTCTTGTTTTATTTTCAGTTTGCTTTAGGTTTGGGTTTTTTTTTTGTTTGTTTGTTTGTTTGGTAGGGTTTTTTTTAAATCACAAATTATGTCCATCCTGCAGGCATATTATCGATTCATGCTTCTAAAATAAACTCCTTGGAAATTCTCAAGGCAGGCAGCTGGGAAGCTGGCACATTAATGAAAGAATAAAGCGAATGATTGTACTTAAAAGCTCACTGTCAATTTTTACCTTTTTTTTTTTTTTTTTTTTTTTGCGCCCTACTATTGTTATAAACAGTATCTCAGATTATGGTAATGCAAAGTTATAAGAAAGGGGAAAAGAGCTATCTTTCCATTGAAAGAAACACATGTACTCAGGTAGGCATTATATAAAGTTATTTTCAATACTTTACACTCATCTGATCTGGTTTATGGGCTTGCCACATATGACAGAAGATTCACAAGTTAGAATAACCCTTGTAAACCAGATATATTGGTAAAGGAAGCCAGAATAAGAATCTCAATGCCTAATGTCCCTTAAATTCATGTTTGTACGCAGGTATAGACATTCTTATGCAAACACACATGTTACATTTGGGCTACCATTGGCTGGAGGTGTGTTTCCTTAAATAAAAAAAAAGTCCCAAACAAGTCAAAACCAAACAAGAAACCAACAAAAAAAGCATAAGCTAAAGATAAAACCTCTGGGCAGGAACAGACCAGGACTTGCTAGGTAAAGAGGCAGGCAAAAGAGCTCCTGGGCAGAAAATAGAAAGCAAATGTTCAGGGAGAAGGAAAATATTGCACATGAACATAAATGAAGCAAAACTGAACTTCCACAGAAGTGAGTCAGGCAATGGCAACAGTAGTAGGTTCCCTTATTGAATATTTTACCTTGCACCTAGACTGCCTCCAGAAACCGTCAGATTTTGGTATCCAGACTAACTTGTGCACATACTTTTAGCAGGAATATTCTTCACAGCATTCCTGGAAAGATGAAAATATCAACACAGTTGTATTTTGTCTTGTTTTGTTTTTTAATAAATAAATAAATGCTGCTACTTAGGAAAGATGAGTTACTACTTTGCTACTCAATGGCAGGGAACATAATACAGAGTACTTTCATAAACAGGGATAGCTTTTTATCATATTGCTATTACATTCTAAACCAGAAATTTGAAGCTAGGAATCTTGATATTTAACCTAACTCAGATGAATAGTCACATAACATGTTAAGTATGTATTATTGCTAATAGCAGAATGGATATGATTTTCAAATTCAGGTACAAAGTGTGAACATCTGTCTTACTCTATCTGATTTGCAGATACAACACCTTTGAATCATCCACCACAGTTTTCTTCACGAAACAGATAAGAGTTTAACTTTGCCATATGATTGGAACCTGTATCAGCAGGGAGTTGGTTTGCAGAAAGCTGCTACACTTGGTATTATATACCTTGCTGTTGACTTTTACATGGGCAAGATAGAATCTCCATTTGTCCAGTAAGGCTATAGTCAATGGCTAATCTTGAATACAGAGAAGACAGTTTCAAAAAAGTTTAAAATTGTTCCTGACTCAGTAACAGAATGCTAGTATTTAGTTTAATTAAAATACTAAAGTTAGTAATATTTGAGGGGTGAAGGAGGAATGAAGTTTTTAATTCCTGAATGTGCTTTCATAGACGAGTGGACACAAGGGTTATATCTACACCTACAAGTAACTCAGAAACAGTGAATCTACCAAATAAAATGGATGATGATAAGGATCCAGTGCCCACACTATTTTTTTTCTTTTTCTTGGGTGTTTACTTTAAACTTATTTTAATTTCATCTAGCGGCCTGATTTCCCAATAGCTTTTGGATGGCATTCAGCGTGGTCCTAGGGAACATCTTCCAGAATAGCATCATCCCAAAGACATCTAGCTTTTGCATGTCTGAAGCTACTCTACTCTGAGAACCAAAGCAGTTCAAAATGCACAGCTTTCAAAGCAATCTGAGCACAGCTAAGCTGTTCAAGCTAAAATGGTAATGTAAAAGCACCCAGCAGAAGTGAGAGACTCAAACTGGCACTGCTGTATCAGTTTGAGGAAAAACATATGATTTTACTTTCTAGCACATGCTTACACTCTTATTATCTTTCTATGGCTGAGAATGAGAACCTGCTTCCTCTGAAAGACCCAGGAAGGATAAGGGTAATGATATTCAAGAAAATGCTCTCCTATCATCTTCATTCATAGGCTCCAAGTAGGGCATTTATCTTGAGCCTGATTGAGGGATGTATTGATTTGAGAACCATTATTTATGATAACAAATACTGTTTTATTTTTTGGAGATCTGACATCTGATGTTCCCTCTGATAGAAACGAAATTATAGATGAGAGAAAAAGGAAGTCACTCATAAATCATTGCATTTTTATGACAATGAATGTTTTTACAGACATCAGAAGGCAGATGCTCACCACATACATTTTAATACATTTAAATTATCGTTTCCCACTTCTAAAATCTGTGTGTTTATTGTGTTATCTCCTGACAGATACCAGTGCCACATCTATAAATAACTTCCTGATTTTGTCTATAAAGTGTACATCCCAGGGCAGAACATGTAAACATTAATCTAAAACTCTGAAAATCCATGTTTGCTCTTTATAATCCAAAATAATAATCCCTTCACTGCAGTTTAATTTGCCTTTTTATTGTATGTATTCCAACAATTACCAGTATATCTGTGCTACGTTAACATCAGCATAAGAGATACATTTTATCTCAAAAACTGCTCTTTGAAGCAAACATATTTAAGTTATGTTTATATATACTTAATGATCAAGCCACCATATCTAATCCAGCATAGTAGTCCTGGAAGCTATCATTACTCTTCTCACTTTTTTTTAACTTTTTTTTGTCACAAAAATTTTGAAATAAACAAGTTCTTATTAAAACGTCTGTATTTCTTGAACTTTACTTTTTGTTAATGTCTTTTTAGAATTCAGTTTGCTGTCCAGCAATTTTGTATTGAAAAAGCCAGAAGGATTAGATTTCATTTGGTTTTGCTGGTCCAAGAATGGAAGTAGCTCAAGGGATATGAAGTTGTGAGAACAGAATAAACTGTATAGAATTTTATATAATTTTTATAGAAATTCATTCTTGTTTGCATGAATCTGCATGCATAGTGCATTGTACTTATCTGTATACTTTCTACAAAGCAGAAACTGCCTGGAGAAGAGCAATTCCTTCTTTCTTTAAGGGCCTAACCACAATTTTTAAATCCTTTTCGGCCTATCATAATGGTTCCAAAAGTAGACTGCTGCAAAACATAAAGTAAATACTACATTTAAGAGTACATTATTTCTTCAAGGATCTACACAAACAGTTTTATGGTAATTAAGAAATCTGATTTAACATGATGCCTCAAATCTGTTTTACTAAAACACATGCATGGTACTACAGCACCATAAATTCTCTATATATATGTAGAGACACAGACTTCTACATTCACATATATTTATTTATGTGCAGGCTGTAATATATGTATAAATGTAAGAACTTGATAAATACATTTAAAAACACAAAAAATAATTGCTGAAAATTTTTCTTCTAATTTTTTGGACTTCATGTATGATAGGATATACTCTAGTGTTTAATTCGTTTCAGAAGTTCAACAGAAATTCTTCATTCTTTTAAAACCAAAATCTACTGCAAGTCGAATCATCTTGCTTGGGAATCTAATACTTCATAAGAAATTAATACTTTCAAAATGTTGATGCTTACGGTTTTTAGCTCAATAATAAAGAAGTTTGTACTAAGAAGTACCAGTCTCTACCTATTTCAGCATTTCTGAGTGTATTTCCATTTCTGCTCTTCATAAATATCCACAATTAAAATCAAAGGGAAGTTATAATATGAAACCAGGAAATACTTAATGCTTCAATATGAAAATTATTCTATGGCCACCTGTGACCTATTTTCCTGTGTGAAACTTCTGCTCTCTTAGACTAAACCAAGCTGAATACTGATAACATGCCTGAAAACAATGTTTTTCTGTGAAAGTGCAAGTGGTTAAGATCAAGCTTTTTTGTTTAATGTTTTGGAATGCTCCATCTTTGGCTATGTTCAAGGCCAGGTTGGACAGAGTCTTGGATGGCATGGTTTAGTGGGATATGTCCCTGCCCATGGCAGGGGGGTTGGAACTAGATGATCTTAAGGTCCTTTCCAACCCTAACTATTCTATGATTCTATGAAACTATGTTTATTTACATAAGTAAAATATTGTAATTTAAATACAGTTCTGAAAAACATTGCAACATTGAGGAAGTTCTTCAATATTTTACCTCTGAGGATGAAATTCTGACTGCCAAAGTAAAAACTTATACTCACTTGTCAAAGTTGAAGGTGAACTATTCTTTTTCAGAAGTTAATATCAAAAGATAAATACACATTCATTACATATATACTAAGGTTTTATCTGTAACACACTCTGGTGAGAGTTAAAAATACGGGAGTAGACTGAATCTTACCATAGCTGAAAGATCACTCCTTGTACTGGAAAAGAAACAAACAAAAGAAAAAAGCTAAACATACAGAGCTAACCATAACTTGTAACTTGTTTATGTAAGCACATCTCACTAAATATGTTCGCAATCTTTGTATGATGTTCAGTGATACTGTAAAAAAAAAGTTTTGCAATATTTGGTAACAATGTAGAATGGAGAACCAGAAAATTTTTTCTACAGCAATCAATTTCTGTTCTGCCATAACCTTACAGTATAGTTGCCATTCTATATGCCAATCAGTGTGTAAAGTTTGATGGAACTATTGTTCCTGTAAAGAAAATTTTACCTGAGAACTTTTCATTGACACTTTAATTTTTATGTCAGAAGTACTCAATTTTGAGTGAAATGAGAGATTCTTATACAAGAGATTAAAAGTCAAAGTAAGCTTTTTACTGATTTTAGTTCTAACTGGAGTCATGTTGTGCTGAAGTACAAGAGTGACCAACAAGACATACATGTACACACCATAAAAGTAGTTCAGATGCAATAATTACACCAAACTTTACAGTCCAACTAGGGGATTACTACACAATTATTGCAGAATTCCATGAGTCTATGGTATGAATCAGACATTCAAGTGCAACAAGAGAGCAAAGAATCACACACAAAAAAAAAGAGAAATACAGTTATGTACCAATGATTTTAAAACATTATGTCTACACAGATTATTTATCCCTTAAAATGCAAAAGAACTGCCTTAATGTTTCTTTGACAGGTTTGTGGTGTCATTAAATTCTGAAAGCCTGTGACATTTTATGAATGTCTTAAAAATACCCAGCTGTCATGGTTTAAGCCATAAATCATGCAGTTTGCTCACTCCCTCCTCTTTCTTCCCAACATCTCCCTGAGGGGATGGGAAGGAGAATCAAAAGAATGCAACTCCCATGGGTTGAGGCAAGAAAAGTCCAGTAACTTAGGTATAGCATAAACTACTGCTGCTGTCACCAATAATAATAATGACAAGGGAAAAGAATACAACTGCTCACCACTGATATCCAGCCTGACCCAGCAGTGAACCCACTCTCCCGTGTCTCTGTCCCCAGTTTTTTCCTTCCTGGGCATGATATGCTGCATTATGGAATACCTATTTGGTTAATTTGTGTCAGGTGTCCTGTCTCTGCTTCCTCCCCACTTCCCCTACTCCCTTGCAGAGCATGAGGCTCAGAAAGTCCTTGGTCAGACTAAATATTTGAGCAGTAACTAAAAACTTTAGTGTTATCAGCGCTATTCCCAAGCCAAAAGTCAAAAACATGGCAGTGCACCAGCTAGAAAGAAGGTAAAAAATGACTGTTACTGCTGAACCCAGGACACCAACAAACTCAACTGAACCCAAAATAAATAGCTAATGGAACAAACTTCCTATGGACGAATACAAATATATTGCTGGCATATTTTTCTGGAAGTTGTTGATGACTTTACACAATCATATCTTTCATTTCTGAGCATTTGCAGAGCTTGGAAAAACTTGTTGGTGTTATGCTTAGTATGAATATGAAATTATGGTTTAAAATGAATTTTTTACAATAAGAAAATACATCCACCGTGAAATTTATGTTTTGTGAGATAATTTTGATGCAATGGTTAGTCAACTGCCTGTCTGAGGGGTTTATTTATACATCTTCCAGTGAGAATTTAACTTTTTCATAAAGAAATCATGCAGTTATGAAATGCAAAGGCTTCTAGTTTTATCTAGATTACGAAAATTTCTCTTCCAGCTAATCTCAAAATAAGTTGTGTTTTCTAGATGTGTTAAGAATCTCACCTGACTTTCTTTTTATTTGAAAAAAGAAAGTAATAAAACCAAACCCCAATAAACAAAACAAAATCATAGAAACATAGAACAGTTAGGGTTGGAAAGGACCTTAAGACCATCTAGTTCCAACACCCCTGCCATGGGCAGGAACACCTCCCACTAAACCATGTTACCCAAGGCTATGTCCAGCCTGGCCTTGAACACTGCCAGCGATGGAGCATTCACAACTTCCCTGGGCAACCCATTCC
>JASSUY010011596.1:0-31054 GCA_032466535.1 Forpus xanthops | reverse complement strand
GCTCCATTGCTGGCAGTGTTCAATGCCAGGTTGGACATAGCCTTCGGTGACATGGTTTAGTGTGAGATGTCCCTGCCTATGGCAGAGGGGTTGGAACTAGATGATCTTAATATCCTTTCCAGTCCTAACTATTCTAAGAATCTATGATTCTGCTCAGTTCCCTGAGTTGGTTTGCAGAAATAGGGAGCTGATTGAAGTCCCCATGATTCAGGAAGAAGTGGCTAGTGACTTCCTGCTCCACACAGACATGGACAAATCTATTGGGCCAGATGGATTATGCTGAACTATAGGCCAGTCAGCCTGACCTCACCACCAAGGAAGGTCATTGAACGGATGATCCTAAGTAAGATGATAAAGTACATGCTGGGAAATAAAAGGATGAGGCCCAGTCAGCGTGGGTTCATGAAGGGCAGGTCCTGCTTGAGCAATCTGATCTTCTCTGTTAAAATGACCTGCCTGTTTGGTGAGAGGGAGGTTGTGGACATTGTCTATTTAGACTTAAATAAAGCAATTGACAGTCTCCCACAGAGTTCTCCTGGAGAAATTGGCTCCTTATGGCCTGGATAGGTGGATTCTTTGCTGGGTTGGAAACTGGCTGGTTGGCTGAGCCCGAAGAGTGGTGGTAAATGGCATCACGTCTAGTTGGTGACTGGTCACTAGTGGCGTCCCTCAGGGCTCGGTGTCAGGGCCAGTGTTGTTTAACATCTTCATTGAAGATTTGGATGAGGGGATCAAGTGCACCCTCAGTAAATTTGTGGATGACGCCAAGTTGGCTGGAAATTTCAATCTGCTGAAGGATAGGGAGACTCTGCAGAGGAATCTGGACAAGCTGGATCGATGGGCTGAGGACAGTTTTATGAGGTTCAGCAAGGCTCAGTGAGGGATCCTACACCTGGGTCACCATAACCCCATGTAATGTTACAGGCTTGGGGAAGAGTGTCTGGAGAGCTGCTTGGCAGAAAAGGACCTAGGGATGGTAACTGACAGAGCTGAATATGAGCAGCTCATGCCTAGGCAGCCAAGGACAACAGCATCCTGGCAGGAATTGTGTAGCAGCAATAGTGTGGCCAGCAGGGCTAGAGCAGTGATCATCCCACTGTACTTGGCACTGGTGAGGCCACATCTTGAATACTGTGTTCACTTCTGGGCCCGTCACTACAAGAAAGACTTTGAGGTGCTAGAGCAAGTCCAGAAAAGGGCACTAAAGCTGTTGAAGGGCCTGAAGCACAGGTCTTATGGGGAATGGCTGAGGAAACTGGGGTTGTTTAGTCTGGAGAAAAGGAGGCTTTGGGGGGGACCTTATTGCTCTCTATAGCTACCTGAAGGGAGGTTCTAGTGAGGTGGGGATCGGTCTCTTTTTCCAAGTAACAAGTGGTAGGACAAGAGATAATGACCTCATGCTCATGGGGAGGTTTAGACTGGATATTCAGAAGAACTTCTTCACTGAGAGGGTGATCAGGCATTGGAACAGACTGCCCAGGAAAATGACAGAATCACTGTACCTGTCAGTGTTGAAGAAGCTGTGTAGATGAGGCTCTCAGTGATACATTTAGTGATGAACTTGGCAGTCCTGGGGTAATGGTGGGGCTTGATGATCTTAAAGGCGTTTTCCAACTGACATGATTCTGTGATTCTATGATCCCAGTAAAGAGCTTCATGAGATGTAGCCAGAGTGGTTCTGGGTGGTGAATTGGCTTCAGCCCTTGACAGCTTGCATTGAGGGGCAAAGTTCTATCAAGTGTGAAATCAAATTTTACAGGTGATTACAAATGTAGCTGAATAAGATGTTGGGTATATATTTTTGTACAATCATATCATCACAGAACAGATATTTTTTTTTCATTTTTTCTTAAGGAAATTTAACCAAACATATGAAGTCAAAGGCACATAGCAAGAAATGCATGGATTTGGGAGTCTCGGTGGCCTTAATAGATGACCAGGATGGAGAAGAAGAATTCGGTAAGAAATGAAAATCATTTTTCTTTACTGCATTTTGTATTTATTTTGTCATTCCAGTTTCTTACCCTTTCCTTTCCAAAGATTTTAAATTCTTCATAGTGAATAGATACAGAGATGAAAAACTGAGAAGCTAGTCCAAGGGAATAAGAAATGATGAAGAAACTTTCACCTAAAGAAATGACAAGCATATGCTAAAGATAAATTGCTGCTGAATTTTTCACAAAGTGTTATGCAGTTTAACTTCAACAGTTTCACAGTTAAATATGACAAGACTGAAAATACCAGCAAAACAGCTGTTTGCCTGGAAAAAAAAAGGTAGCCAAATGTGGGGTTTCTTTGAAAATAGATGTGCATGTAATTGTCAAACTTTTGAGATGCACATTCCATGAAAATTTCATCACTGACTTGCCACCAGAATCACATATGTTGCCGAGTGCTCTGCAAGGCAGGCTCTCTTCTTCCAGTGTAGAGTTCTGTCCCCTTTCACAAATAATTAGGCATAAATCAACAGGTAGAAATAGTTTAAAAATTATCAGCATTATTCATCTTGACCTGTTCTGTTTCTCCATTAGTTATGAGAGTGTTATTGAAATGAATGTATTTGCTAATAATTGGGATTTTGGACTTCCCACATCTTGAGATGGCTCTGCTGAGAGATCAAGGACAGTCAAAGAAGGCTGAACTAGGTTTATGTGGGTTTTGCTCACCATAATAAGGAAGATGTAACTGCACCAGGTGCAGTGAGGTGGAGAACAAGGTTGTGCATTAGGACTGTTTTGGATCTCGTCATGTGTCATTGCAGCAGTTGCATTTTCTTCTTTCTCCTGTTTCGCAGCAGGGAGATGAGTCGTGTTGCCTTGCCTTGTATTTTTCTTCTTTCAGTGGAATAGTTTATTAGATTGCGGATGAGGTTTTGAGAAAAGAAAGCAGTGGGGGTCTTTATTTAAACAGTAAAGGGCAGGAAAGACGAATGCGCTTGGTCCCATATGACAACAGCCAGCAGAATAAGCGAATCAGCTTGAATCTAATTCTAAATAATGCTGGGAATATGATTCAGCTGGTATGATTCAGTGGTGTGCTAGGTGCAGAGAAACGTGCATTTTCCCCCTTTTGGCATTCTTCAGTATAGTCCTTTTCAATCAGCTAAAAAACATGGTCCCCCCCCTTTGCAATTTGAGGTACCAAATAAGTAACAGGGAAGGTAAGCAGCAGTACAAATTACTGTCCTTTTTTCATAGAGGAACAGTTTCTACTAATATTTTCAACCTTCCTATGACACACACAAAAAAGTAATTATGTTCTATAGATTTTGACATTTTATTTTGCTTTATAAAGTACATCTGAGCGGGGGTTTCCATTTCCTAGGAACTGAAAACATTTTACTGATTGATAAATTGGTATTCCCAATTGCATACATTAAAAATTGCATTTGTGGTTATAATGTAGTGGCAAATGCTTCAAATGTTAACAATTATCAGTAACACTTGGTAGATGTAAGCCATTTCAAACATTTGTGAAAGATGATTGCTTTTCTTTGGCTTTAAGACTACTGAGAGGAGAGAGAGACTATTTTTTTACATATCATGTATAGGTGTATATAACCATAATGTAAATATATTATGTATTCCTTGAACTATGTTCTTTGCTTCAGCATAGTAATTACTTAATAAATTAAATATTCTATTTTGGGGAAAAAAAAAAATACAAACATTCAGCCATAATCCTTGAAATTCTGGCAGAAATTTTAAGATGTTTCCACAGACCACCACACCACCCTCCAAAAAAAAAATTAAATAGAGCAGATAACTTGCATTAACTAAGAACCCTAAAAAAAAACAAGCCTCCCAACTTGGTGATGAAATCCCTACCTTACCTGAATTATCTGGCTCAGGTACCCATAGTAAAATCAGTTGTGCAGCACAAAGCTCAGCACTAAACTCCTATCCAAGAAACAGGATAATAAAGCCCATGATAAACACACATTTGTTGCAGCCAAACCAGTCCAGCTTCCAGAAAAATCTGGCAAAAGGCATTGATTATTGTCCATGTAAATTCAGTGATTAACTGTATGTGTTTAAAATGTGACTTCATCTGTCATCATACCTTTCACATATGAATATATTTCTCCTGATAATTCAGAAACTTGCTTACTGGCCCATTTCTAAGGCAAAGAGTCGGGAGAGAAAAAAAGGTATATTTGCGTACAGGCTTTTTTAAATGTAGGTGGAACTGTTGCCCTCTCCGAAATCTTGTACATGCTAATTATTTTCACTGTTTGAATGTGATTGAGTATGTTTATTTTTTGAGGTGTCTGATCAGTCTCAGTTTACAAAGCAGCTTCAGTCACCTCTTTGGATGCCCTTTCTCCAGGGCAGCACCACAGAGCTCGTGTTAGGGCCAGCTCCCCTCATGCCAAGTCTGGGCTTTAGGGACAGTCCTGCCAGCAGTTAACTTGCAAAGGAAAACATGATGGGCCTTGGGCCACAAGCTTCACTCATGGTGTTAGTCTTTGGCTCTTTCACCCCTCCTTCCTCTGACTTGCCTTGCTGAGGGGTTTGTGTCAAATAATCCTTCTGGTGCTTTAAAAACTGATGTCTTTAAACGCATACATTTTTTACTTCAGGAGTTACTTGGTTGTCAGAAACAATCTCTCTCTCAGAGAGTGGTCTGTCTGGTCCCATCTCTTTCCTCAGAGGAAGGCAATGTGAGATGCTGGAGAGGAAGGTGCAGAAAATCTGATAAGAAATAACTATGACCTCAAAAGAAATAGCTTTCTTCTTCCTGTAGGGTGTGTGAGATTGGCCTGTTTCCTGACTCACAGAATGATGTCTGTCTGCCTGTCTATAGCTAATCTGTTATGTGAACACTTGGAATACTGATTATTCTTATAGTAATAAAAATGTCTTCACCCTTGCTTAAAATAACTAAGCTGTATGTCTCCCGCCAGACTTTGTATTAGAGAAGTTATCCAGAAATGTAACAAAGCCATCAACCTTTTATTTACTAAGGAATTTGCTGGTTCTATTTTTATGTTTGAGCTTGGGGTTTTTTAAAGCACAGGCAATCACAACTGTTTGAATATATAATCTTTAGATTCATATGAGAAGTCAGCTTTGACCCAGTAACAGTACAGATTAATAATGCATGGAGATTGAAATAAGAAGTGCAAAATTGTACACAGTCCTGGTGGCAGGATATACACATACACACATGCAGAGTCTATTTTTTCAGTAATCTGAGAAGCTGAAATCTTGTTGTGCTGTAGCGTCTAGGGAAAAAAGAAAGAGATGCTCTCTAGCTGTCTGAGACTATATGTGATCAGAGCTTTTAACATAGCAGTCTTTGTAGTTGTCATCATTTGGGTATTAGTAAATACTTTCTGTCCTGGCTTTTTGTATTCAAAACCATTCCCTAGTCCATTTATCTTTCATCTTTTTCTCTGTGGAATGTTCTTGTCACCAAAATAGAGGGTTACAATGTAAGGAATGTTAATATCTGAATTAAATTGTCAGAGGAGGTGAACTGTTTAGTGTGACAGACTGCAACTGGGGATATCCTCTTTGGTCATGTTGACCCAACATTTTACTATTAGGTCTTAAAAAAAGCAATTTGTCTTACAATTTATATAGTTATAATCTTTAAAATGGTCTCTATGGAGGAATTTTATCCCAAATATTACTTTCCCAGTAGAAAGACCTAATTGTAAGTTTCAGATATGTATTTATATACATATAGAAAAAAAAAGTAATTTTTGCAGTATTAAATCCTTCTACAGATACAATGGTTCTAAGTTAATTAGCTATGTATTACTGATAGTAGATCTTAAGTGAGTTTCCATGGCTCTTCATTAGCTTAATTGTGACTCAGCCTGTATTTTCACTGCACCTATGTTTAAGGAATAAAAATAAATTAAAATCCTTGCACCAGAATCCTCCTTTTGCAGAGGAAAAGAATGGAATGCTGCTTCTTTAGAATGGAAGGCTGCTTCTGTGCAGTGTACAACCATTTTGATTTTTAATTTTTATTTTTCTTTTAATATCGGTGTCTATTCTCCAACTAGATGTACATTAGAGCATGCTGGAGCCCTACAACACAGCTTGGGAATAGGCTGCCTAGTGCTAGGGTTGGTTTACAATATGCCTGTTACTCAGGAAGTCTTAGATGTAAATAATCTTTTTAAACAGGGTTACTCTTTTTGGTTAATTTTACTTTGTGACTTTCCATACTCTTAAGAACGAAAATCAAAAGCCCACAGGATTGTTGTGTTGGTTTGTTTTTTTTTAACTCATTTCTGAGTAGCCCTGGCTATTACCAGTCTGAATTTAACCCAGTAGATGTCACTGTGAGTCCTGTTTGATGATGATGAGCAGTGGACAGTAACTGAAGCAAGACTGAAATCAGTCAGGTAAAGCTTATGAACAGACACAGAAAGACAGCAAGTTTGGATGTAGTTGATAGTGCTGTTTTACAGTACTTAAAACATGTTTTACCCTTTTTAGAATCTAATTGAATGGTTACGGGGCCAGTACAATGGGAGAAGGGAAAGTCTAAGCTTGTAATTGTCTAGAAAACTAGAGTGTGCATTGATGACATACAGACCTTACTTTAAAGTTTATGATAACACAGTGACATCCTAAAAATTATTTCTGCCTTTATTGACATGGTATGGGTTTTTTTCCTTGAGGTTGACAGAATGTATAACATAGAACAGATGCTTTGTTTTAAAATGCTTTTATGTAGATATTAATCCACAGCTGAAGAGATACTTCTACAATTTGAGATGATAAACACTGCTTTGTATTACTTGGATGCTAAGAGCCAGTAAATTTAAATTTAGACTGGAATAGGTAGTGATAAGACCAACAGATGCTCAGTAAGTTACGTCTTTATCTGTATAAACAGAGCTAATAGCAGTCCTATAGTTATCTACATGACTGTCCATTTGCTGTGGAATGTGTAAAATTTCAGTAGTCTGGACTTATATTTTCAGGTTTTTCAGGTCTATGTGCCAGTGAAAGGACAAAAATAAACATTTTGCTCTTTGCATGAACAATTTACCTAACCATGATTAAGTTATAACCAAATACGATTAAGTTATAAGCTGTTGAACTTTGTCACTGGAGTTGATGCAGGAATTGCAAAGTCTGTAGCAGGGCCTGATAAGTCAGGTCATGTGATGTACTAATTGGTGATTAAATACAGTTAAAAATACAAGCTGCAAGCTGAGATTCTCATGGACCTTTCTTTTTGTACTTTGCAGTATGGTGATAATTAGATGGCCATTGTTAAAACCATGTACAGTAAAGGACTCCAATAGGAAAAACTTTTAAAACAAAGTACTTTTTTGTTTTAAAAATGTCTAAAACAAAGTACAAGGGAAGACCTATTTTAGTTACCTAATTCATAGCAGAATAACTGGAAAAAGCATTGGGTGGACTTATCAGCCCCACGTTTCACTAATGGACATATTAGGATGCTGATAATTCCAACTAATGCTATTGTGCTATGGAACTTGGAGCTTTTTCTTTCTCACTTCAGGGTAAAATGTCAGTACTCCGAGAGCTTAGCCAACAAGCTTATCAATGCCACAACCACAGTACAGAGCTGATTAATTAACTGAGGACTGACAACAAAATAAATGAAAGAACTAAGATGATTTTTGCCTATGATTTGTATACACTGACTTCAGTATACTGGATTAAAACCTCAGTTATTTTATTAACTGTAATTTTAGCAGGCAAGCAAGCAAAATCTTCATTCAAAAGTTGTGTTCGTGTTTCTGTTGCACCGTTATTTCCAGCTGTTCCTAATTTTTGCAGAGTTCAGTTCTGTAGCCAAAAGTTCCACTTTCTCCTATGAAGTCCAGGAAGAAGAAAGAGTCTTTCTAAGGGTTTAAAAGAAAAAAATTGCAGGAGTTGACAGAGGATGAGAAAGAGAAATTCCCTACTCTTCCAAAAAGACTCTTTATGAAAAATTGAGGCAGTCTTAAGCAGTCTTTCTGTTAAAATGGTGAGAGTTACAAATTTGAAAGAGAAGTAGTTTTCATAAGCCTTCACTTAATAGTGTGAAACCTTTTTCCCTGTTTTCTTTTTAAGAAGAAAAAAAAAAAAAAACCTGTGAACTTTCGTGCCAAAAGCGATTTCCCCATATGCTAGTGGTCTTTAAATTTATAACACATCCTTCATTCTAAAATGTTCCACACTGCTTTACAACCTCATACAAAGTTAAACACAGAAGTAATTTTGTTCCCTTTGGAAATTGAGTCAGTTCTAGTTATATATATGTATCAGCTGCATAAGCATATGGTTATAATTGTGCATATTTTAAGATAGGAATCAAAGAATTAATTTTTTCTCCAATTTAAACTGCTAAGGAACTTTAGCAGGCAGTGTACAATTACCAGAATCCATCGGGGCCAATACTACTTGGTTAACAAGACAGTGCTTGGAAAAGAGTCTTTCACCACAAAGAGTGGTCCCAGGCTCAGCTCAGTGCCTCATATAGAGAAGACCCCATGACCTGCGTGACTCTTCCACCACTTGAAAAGCCAGCATCAAGTCCTCTGCAGCCCCACTGATTTACAGCATTGCTTAATGGCATCACTAGTCACTAAAGCTTGGGCACCTCTTGTTTCAGCAAATGTGCACACAGGTATAAATCCAGAGCAGAGTGCTCCTTTGTGCATTGCCTGAGCAAGCTCGTCAGGAATGTGTTTTTCTCATCTGATGTTTCAAAGCAGTGTGGGAGTAAGGGAACCACAATGATTGCTGTCACCTCGCCTACACTGCAGGCTCTGGCTACAGGTAACCAACCACACTTAAATAGAAGCTGGCAAATGCACAAAGGGTGGAGGTAAATAGGGAAACAAAAGAGGGAAATGATATCCCACCGAGTCCTGCATGTAAGGAATTTGTGTCCCACACACAGTTCCCCTTTTCCTTTCCAAGGTTTTATTCTAGAAAGCCAAGATGTATGCAGAAGATTTCTACATAAGCAGAATGTGCTAGTAAATCAATAGCAGTTTAAATGTTGGTTTGAAAATGGAGTTTCTTGTTCTAAACTAGCGCATTGTTTGATCTTATGTTTTCCTTGCTTTACAAATGTGACAAGTCAATCTAATAATTTCAGGTAGTTTCTTTTGCCAGTAGAGGCAGTCACTGGTGATTGACATCAACTTTCACACAAAATGTGATTAATGTAGAGATAGGGAGGAAAAAGAAAAGCAAGTAGGATTTCCCAGGGAATAGTTATGTGATGCTGGTAAAGAAGCCAAAGAAAGTCCAGATCAAATCCAAGACTTCACAATGCCCTGTGCATTGTTTAAAGAGCTGCAGCAAATGCATGGGTCATCCTCTAGATGTTACACAGGGAGACGTCTTCAAGATCTGTTGCAGAAGCATCAAGTGAAATTATTTCCATTCAGAAATCAAGCATATATAGAGGTCCTAATGTTTTAGATATGTTTGCTTTGGAAAATAATGTGAAGAAGAGAAATAACAGAAGTATAGAGAAAAAAACATTGAAAACTCCATGTGGCTTTGTTAATAATATTTCTGACAATCCTACTATCACTTTTTTTAATGGAGCTTACTGAGTTAATTTTTTCACCAAAATGTATTTTTGTTTCTGAACCGCTTTATCTGTAGATGAGAATTATAAATGCAGAATAGTTAAAACTCTAAAGCATACTTTTGTTATCATCATTCCAATGACCTGGAGGATTTAGGGTGTTTTTAATAACATTTCCTTTCATCCTTTCTGTAGTAAATACAGAAATTCTGTGGTTTCCATATTAAGTTAATGTACAAATTACTTTATAGTCAAAGAGGGGCAAAGTCATTATAGAGGGATTTTTTTTTTCCAGTAACTATTTGTCTCATTCATAATTGCATTGCTCATTTGAAACCATAAAGGCTTATTATGGAGGATAGCTTATGGAGAGGTAGCTCAATTAAACCCATTTATTTTACCTGGAGTTCAAGATGTTTATTTTGGTTTCTGTCACATGGCAACCGAAAGCATCAATAGTAAATTCAGATTCTCTTAAGGGTCTGGGTTTGATTTTCTTTTTTCAGGATTGTTCATGTTGACAGTAAGTTGCTGTGTAGATTTCCCTAGAACAGGATCCTTGAGGTTTTAACTAACCAGCCATCATTGCTTTTGCAGAGCCAAATGATTTTTATGCTGGTATATTTTTTGGACAGCTCAACAGACAGACCTTTAATCAAATATAAAATATTAGTGCATTTGAAGTATTTTGTCTTTTAGAAAATATGATCCGAGACAGTCTGGCTTGGAGTCAGATACAGCAGATGGGATTTTCTGTCTCTTTACTGAGGATGAGTTTTTCTTTCCAAGTTGTGATATAAAAGAAGGTGAGAAGCTGCAGTAGGGCTGCATTTTATAAAGAAATTTACCACTAGACAGCAGTTTGACTTTAAGACTTGAAATCAGGAGGGCTTCTTCATGTGAGCATGTGCTCATATGAGCAGTTTCATGCATAGGTAAGTTTTGAAAGGATGAGGGCCTCCCAGGATATCTTGGGTGACTTGTTAATAAACCTTTCAAAACATTAGCAAAGTGAAGATATCTGGTGAGGTCTAATTCTGGTCTCTTTTGCCTGTTAAGGAGACAGATTCCTCACTAACAGCCTCCAGTCTTTCTGTTTGCATTCTTCAAAAACCTTTGCAGCAGTGATTTATATTGGGTACAAGGACACCCACTTATGAGTCAGAACCCGCTAGAGAATATCCCAGTGCTAAGGTTGGGAGACTGGCTTCATGTGTCATCACTGAGAACTTAATGCACCAGGAATCTGCTCACTTCTCCCCAGGTGAAAGAGTGAAGGGTGACTTGCAGCAAATGGTTATAAATGGCTTAAAAGAAAACAGCCAGAGCTAGAAGGTTAAAAACAACATGGATGTACACTGGAAAAAAAAGAAATTTTTCCCTGTTGTTTTGATGGAATGGGAAGTGACTGAAAAATGCATGTGTCATGTGTTATTTTCATGTTTCTAATTACTCCCTCCCACCTTCTTCCCAAGCTGTCCAGGGCCTTCATTGGCTTACCTTCTAATTCCCACTTTTGCAGGTGAGAAGCAACGATTTGGCTATGAGCGGTCGGGATATGATGTGGAGGAGTCTGATGGTGCTGATGAAGATGAAAATGACAATGAAGATGATGATGAAGATAGCCAGGCTGAGTCAGTCCTATCCACAACCCCCTCAGTGACAGCCAGCCCCCAGCATCACCCCTCTCGACATGGCCTGCAGGATACTGGTAGCGCAGATGAAGATATCAGACTTCCAGACTGTTTTGCTGGGGTTCACACGGACTCTATGGATGGTCTGCCAAAAGCATTGCTCACAAAGATGACGGTCCTTAGCACGGTGCAGTCAGTTAGCAGGACCTCCAGGTCACCAGCAGAATTCACCCACCAGGAAGCACATGAAGATAAAGCCCAGGAGAGAGGAGTAGTGCCCTGCAGTGCTAGTGCAGCACTGACAGACGTCACTCCTACATCTCCAGGTCGCCAGATGTCTGTGGATTACCCGGATCCAGAAACAGCCTTGGGCCACTCCTTAATATCAACTGCAGCTCTTACAAAGGTAGGAGTGCCTAATTCTGAGGGGAGAGCAGGATTTTAAATGCTCCTTTTAAAGATATTTTGGGAGATTTTTCAAATATCAAAATGTTTGGCTTTCCCTTTGTTCTTAGAGTTGGCTGATGAGTCTTTAAGAAGCATTGAAAGTAATCAAAGCACAGATGTGTAGGACTCTAGAAGCAGCAATGTTGTAGGAGCACTGCTTTTCAAATTCTTTATTTTGATTGCATTCTCCCTGAAAGGATTAATTGTATACAGTCATTTCAGCTGAAGTTTGAAGCTGGTAGATTGTCTGTGGAATGAATGTACGGTGGTGAAGTTTTCAGAGTAAAGTGGTAGAATTCACAAGTCATTTCACTCTGAAATATGAAGATAAAATCGTAGGTAATTCCCAAGGGAAATTAGTTTAGTCCCAAGGGATTTTGCTTTATCACCATAAAAAAAAATCTGCAATTGTTTATGTCTCCTACCAATATGCTTAGTAGCAGAACTAGAAGGAGCACCAGATATTCAAGGAGGTTGTCCTTGCACAGTAACAAAAGGAGAGGCAAACACAGAACTGAGACATGAGCTCTGTTTTTCTCCAAGCTGAAAGAACATTTTAATCAGAAAAGGATCAATTTTGCTCATGCCTATTATAGACACATAGCTCTTCAGAGCAGCGTGTGGAAGGATGAGGTCAGTCTGTATGCAAGGCTGCAGGGGCGTTCAGTAATTTTGGTGACTGTTGTCTTTAAAGCTCTGCTGAGGAAATCACAGAGGAAAACTGGCAGGTGTTAAGCCTTTAACAGTATTTTAATGCAATATTTTAATGGGCTGTAAAGGGGATGGTACAGGTCACGTACCTGACTGGCCTTAAGGATAAAGTTTTGATTTCTCACTGCAGAACATGAATGTACTAGAGCTATGCAGAGTAATGCTCAGATAAATGTGATGCAAAGTGTAGTTTAAATGTAATTTAAATTAAGAAGAAATTCCTGCCTTATCTACGATGAATGTAGTATTTACAAGTAGTATATGCATGCAGTTACAGAAAAATAAGCAGCAGGAAATTTTCAAAAGCATAAACAGTAAGTAAAAATTTCATTCTGGTTTAAATACTTCTGGCTTCTTTTTTCCTTAAAAACCTATATTACTGGATTTCTTACAACATTTGAGATAGTGAACTGTTGACAAGAAACAGTAAAAATGATTGCTGCATGTCATTTGGCACTGGTTCATTCTTCCTTGTAGAACCGTGAGTCCATATGGCAAATGTAAATTGGAGCAATTTTGTAGTATGGCAGAAAACAAAACGAATGGTCGCTGATCATGGTATATACCTGCCACAAAAGGGTAGGATCTTAATATTTGAATTTGGGGTTTCAGTTGTTGCCAATAGATACCAGAATATCATTTGACTGAGTATACTTCCTCATCAAACAGAACCACCGAAGCCTCAAGAAAATATTCACACAAGTAACAATGTTGAAAGGCCTTTGTTAATATAGCTCTAATAATTTTCTACATCAATATACTAAAGGGGATAAAAAAAAAGGCTTCTAAGTAATACAAGGCAGTAATTCCTCTCCAGACTACCACCTACTTTCCCAGACCAAAAGAAGTCGCAGCCATGTGTCTGATGGCTCGTCTACAGTCTGTTTCTGTTGAGAATGGTTGTGGATCCCACTTATTGCAATCAAGACAAGGGTTGAAACAGCTCAGGAAGGCTGTTGTATGTTCCTTCAAAAGCATCCATACCAATTTATCAGGATTTCTTGTGAGGTGTCAGACAGGACTTATTTCTAAGAAAGATGTTGGCTTCCTTCTCACATCCATCTTCCCATTCAGACTGGTTTTCACTGCATAGTCAGTAAATCATGTTCTATTTTAACCTGTATACTTCATACCAGCAGTTTTAAAACTGTTCATGTTTCATTTTTTTGTTGCCTGCCTGCTCTAGAGATTTCTTGAGAGTTTGGTCAGAATCATAGAATTAGCGTTTAGGACTATATAAGTAAGTAAGATTGCGTTGTTCTATGTGTTGTGAATACACCTGAAACTAAAAGATACTGAGAGATCGCAATTGTAATTTAAGACTTCTTGGTTTAGGAGTTTTCAGGAAGGGTGTTGCCAGCCTTGGTCATTAATGTAGGCTATATGAAAAGAAAAGGGAGCATATAAATATGATTATTAGTCCAGGTGTGTGCATCAGGCCATGGTGAGCTGAGGCCGCAGTGGAATGTGGGTCCCACATCTCACTCCACTATCAGCCTGTCACCTCTGCCTCTGCAGGCACTGTGGTTGTCATCTGTCTCTTGTCATTGCATATTGCCTGTCTTCCACGTCAGAAGAACCTACAGACAGATGTGCCGTGATCCTGCCTCTGCTTGCTGGAGGCTGTAATGCCTCCAGGAGAGGAACCCGGTGCATCAGAAATGCCAGCTTGCACTTCTTGCCTGGAGTGATTTCCACAGAAAACAGTTCTCCAAGGCCTTCTCATTCCTTAAAAAAAACACATACAAACTATGCACAGGAATGTTTTCAAGTTTTTTAGTTCAACAGAAATTAATCTCTCCTAATTAGGAGAAGAAAATTCAATTAGTGGGCGAGGAAGGAGTTGGAAAAAGAAAGGAAGGAAATTAGTTCATTGTTCAAGCTGGGCAGTATATATTATGAACCAGTTTGTTGTTGTTTTTTCTTATAAGGGAGTGTGGGAAGCACTCACAGCTACCTTGTGTTTTCATTTCACTTGAGGATAGCAGTGGCGCTGCACTAACATGCCTGTGTTGTTCTCTCCCAGAGCACACCTTCCATCAGCTCTCCCTCCTCGCCAGTGGACAGCGGCATGCAAACAGCGCCATTGCCCTATGCTGAAATCCCAGAGGAGAAGTTGGCTGGGTGCCTGCAGCCTGCTGCCGAGCAAAGGGCTCCCCAGACTCACCTCTTCAGCCACCTCCCCCTGCACTCGCAGCTGCAAGCCAAGGTTCCCTGTGGCACGGTACCAGTTGGGGGTATTCAGGTGGTCCCTGCTGGCCTGGCCACCTACTCCACCTTTGTTCCCATCCAGGCAGGACCGGTTCAGCTCACTATTCCTGCTGTTAGTGTGATTCACAGAACTACCAGCGCCCTTGGAGAGGCGAGTGGTGTGGCTACCGGTGCCACCACAAATCCCATGGGAGTCGCCGAGGTGAACAGCGTGGTGCCGTGTATTCCCATCGGCCAGGTGAGTGTGCCAGGCATCCAGGGTCTTGGCACACCCAGCCTGCAGCCTCTGCCCCCGCTGGGCATGGAGACAGTGAACATCTTGGGCCTGGCTAACACAAACATCGCCCAGCAAATGCGCCCTTCGGGAATCACCCTGAACGCCGTGGGCCTCCAGGTTTTGACCGCTGGTGCTGCCCCACAGGGCAACCCCAGCCCGCAGGCCCACATTCCTGGCTTGCAGATACTGAACATCGCCCTGCCGACCCTCATCCCCTCCGTCAGCCCAGTAGGTGCCGAGGGGCAGGGAGCCTGCGAGGTGCCTGCCACAGGCAGCAAAGCCTGTGAGGCCCAGCTGGAGCCAGCTTCTGTCAGCTTCCCTGCATCCGACATCGGCCAGGCTAGCAGGGATGCTTCTCCTCAGGCAGCAGCCAGTGGTCAGCTGTACGATGGGAAGAGCCATCCCGAGCCCACCCTGCTGACGGACAGCAAGCGACCCGATGGTCCAGGGAAAGCAGATCCTGAAAAGACTGACCTCACGAATCCCACCAAGCCAAAGCGCGACATCCCGTCCCTGCAGGTGAAGAGGTCTGCCCCGGCAGAGCCCAGCTCCAAGGTGAAACCTGACGCGTTGACCGAGTCCCCGGTCCACCGAACTGTGTCTCCGGACAGACAGGTACACAGGCCAGCCGCCTTGCCCCGGCGGCAAAACACAGTGCAGTTTAGCGATGGCAGCAGTGACGATGAGGATAGACTTGTGATAGCAACCTAGTTTTTGTTTTTCATTGTGTTTTTATTTTTTGAGGTTTTTTTTTAATAACACTTACAGGTTTCTTTGCAAACCTTCCTTTCCTTAAAGCACATTTTCTGACACAAACTCATTACTAATCTTCGTGCAATCATGAACTCTTGACCAATAATTGTTGTTTCTTGTCGGCTCCAGCCATTTTTGTACATGTTGTATAGACAATTGTGCCTTTTTGGAGTTTTATGTTTAGAAACCTGTACAGATTGTTGAATATATATATATATAATATATATATATATAAAATATGTATATTAAAACCAGGTAGTTGCTTGTGTTCAGTAAGTAAACATCCTATGTCAGAAAAATAAAGGATTAAATTATATGTTGCACTGTTAAATGTAAATTTTTATGGCTGTGGGACAAAGTTTCTGTGTACAGATCTAGTATGTAAAACTCCATATTTATTGTATCCATATTAGTCTTGGAAAAGGGTCTGTCCATCTTTCTTGTGTAAGACAGTAGCTTTACACTTAAAAGAGAAATACAGTATCTGTGTTATGAAATATTACAGTAAAATTTTGTTTACTGACTTTACCATCGTTTATGTTGTGCCTTCTTGATGCAGCCTGGTAGTTGGAGAGGCGCTTCGTTCGTTCCTTTTAGTACACTCCCAGCTGCGTCCAGCTTGAAAGGATCTGGTGGTGGCGTGTGCCCCCATGGTTTCACCTGCCACAAGTGACGCAGTATGCTCTTCAGGATTACTTGGAGCAAAACCTGCCAATCCAAAACATCTGGTGATGGCAGAGTGGGGAGGGAGTCCTTCAGCTTTTAGCAGAGCGAGCATCCATCCGCCTCATGTTTTTTAACACCTCCTAGCTAAAATTTCAATGCTATCTGAGGGAAAATAGCAAAAGGGTCAAGATGAAGTATTTTTTTTTGTAATCTTGAACTATAAAACCACTTTTTATTGACATTAAAGTATTGTTACACAAGAAAGGAATAATTCTTTGTGTGTTCTTAATTGCAAAATCGGCCCTACAGTTGGTGAAAATGCCACTGCTGTAATGGAGATTTGGCATTACCGATTACTGTCAACTTCTTATGAGACTGCATTTCAGGTGATCCTCATTTACAGCTAGACACAGCCAATTTCTCCCTAAATATGGCTTTGTCTTATTCATGAAGAGAGGAAAAAGGGGCTAGAGGTCTTACATATACAGTTAATGTGCTCTTATGTCAACAGACTTGTCATTACAGGCATACAAGATATGGGTGGATTCCAGAATAATGGAATTTAATAAAATTCTGTTTGCACATAGTGAAAACAATTTAAAGGTGTTCAACTACTGCAGGAGGCAATTTGCACAAGTCACAGGGCTACACATTCCTGAAAGTTCCAAACTGACCTGGGATTTGTGCTGAAATTTTTCAGTAGATTTGGTTTTCTGCTGTGTTCTTATATCACATTCTCATGGAAGTTTATAAAACCATTTTTACCACCAAATTCCAGTACAAATCTGGAAGATACAAACTTAAAAGCATGATCACCTTTATGGAAATAGCAAGGATGAGTACATACAAAACAGCTGAAAGAAAAGGGTAGGAAGCAAATTTTGTAGAAAAAAAAAAATCAGGAGAGAACCTGAATGTGAGCTGGGCTACATTGTTCACAGATTAACTCCTGTACCCAGCTCAGAGAAGTAATTTATACCTTGTACTGTTCATATTCAGGAACAGCACTATCCTAGATCCATTTTTAACTTTACATTGGCTTTTGTACTATACTCACATTGTACTCATTACATTATTCCATTACAGTGTTGTAAAACTGTAGGCGATACTGAATGAGCTTTATTAACTTTCAGAGAGAGCACTTCAGTACCAGAAAATCATTTATATTACTGTGATTATCAGCCAATTGTACTAATCCAGCAATTAGAAACGCACGTACTAGAAAGGAGAAATTACTCTCGTCTCAGACATGAATGTTGGTGTAATTCCTTACTGTGCAGAACCTCACTGAGGGCTTGAGCACCTGAACCACGAAGCACTCTCAACTCACATTGAATTTAATGAGAGTTAAGAGTACTTGGCACCCCACAGCGTCAGATTTCAAGTGTCTTATGTGCAAACCACTGTGAAAAATGTCACTGTGCATTTGTATGTTCTTTTTATAAACATGTAGTGATGTCAACGTGTCATACATCATTACCAAACGTGAATTTACCTGAGCCAGCCAAGGTTAAAACAAATACATTGCTGCATTGCATGTGCTCTGAAACTTTTGCTAGCAGAATCAGGTGATGTTTTGTAGTTAATCAAGTCAAGAAACTTTGCATCAGTTTTAGCTTCTTTAAAATGGACACTTACACCTACCTATAAACTCGAACTACACTTATTAATTTTAGTATAATATGACTGGATTAAGTAGGTTTACAGCAAAGTAAAACTGTCTCCAAAATGTTGAATGCCATCACAAGTTATCATTATTTTTCTGAGTTTTATAAGGAAGCAGTAGGTAAGAAATTGCTCTTCCACATTCCCCAAGATCCTGATCTTGCTTACCATTTAGAAAGTCCAGTGATTTACTGTATACACATCTGAAACATTTACTCGACTAGCAATTTGTGGTGTGCTCATGTTTTAAGGATTAGTTCCAGGAAGTTGCTCATTTAACAGAAAATTCAGTCTGGTGAATCAGGTGATCTTTATGTGTCTCTTTTCTGTTGTAGGTGTTTTGAAAACAAGGTCAAGAAATGGAAGCAGTAGCTTGAGTAATAACAAGACAACAGATATGTCATAAAGAGGAATGTTAAGGCGTGTGTCATTTGGTAAGTTGATAGCAGAACAATAGAGAGACAGGACCAAGAGAATGGGTACTGATCGATAGTGAGCAATCATCATACTTAGCCAGGCAGAGCAGATGAGCCATGTTCAAAACCGGATGTCCACTAACAACAAGAAGATTTGTGGGTAGTTGCAGATACATCTAACCTTGTTCAGATGGAGTTGGGAGGAAAACACACTTTTGTAGAAAATAGGTGTTTGTGGTCCTGGACATTATATTGTTTCCCTTCCCTCTAGCATGTTTTCAAGTAGATGTTCCTTGAGGTGCTTCAAACATTGTGCAACAGGGAAAAATTAAACCAGCAGTATGACCACAACTGAGAGGTTAAACCCCATACCTCTTCTCTGTTAGTGTCTAGCAGTTCATTTTAATCATGTGCATAACCAACATCTATTCTGTAAGTCAGCGTACATGGGTGCCCTGCATCAGCATAAGCCTGTGACCAGTGTTAGCAGTTACATTTTCATTCTGAATTAATTAATTTTAAATTGTTTTGTATCATTATTCTCTAGTCCTGTCATTAGTGACTGGGAAATGGCACTCCCATTGCTACAAGGATCCTCCTGTTCAAGTCAGTAGCGAGGATCTCAGAGAATTTGCCAGTTCAGGCTTAGGCTGCTCTTCAGGTGGTGTAAATTATCATAGCTGAATTGAAGTAAATAGCACTGGGGCAGTTTACTCAGGGATCAATTTTTAACAGCTGTCAGACACCCTCTGGCAAATCCAGCACAGCTGTTTAAACATTAAAAGGCCAAAGCAAGTGTTGCTCCTCAGTGCATGCAGGCACAGTCTGGCATCCTCACACAGCCTATTCTTACTGAGGGGGTGCAAGCAGGTGCAAGCTAAAGGCTGAGTACAAATACAGCTGTAGTAAGGACATGGCACTGAGCTTCTTTCGAGACCCATGCAAATGCTTCCCTGGTAGCTGACAAAAGCCCTCACTAGAAAAAGAATCTACCAGTAGCCTGAAGCTTTTCTCTTTCAGACCTTGATTGTTTTCTCATTGCAGTATGTGATATTTGCTGGTGATGCAGGTATCTGATATTGAAGATGGCATGTTTCCCTGCTGTCTTTATAACCATATTGGGTTCGGAATGTGGACTCACTAAATGTGCCTACATTCCCCACTTGGGCTTTAATAAGCTACAGCATGACCTACCTGTCACTTAGGACAAGACCTAAACCAGAAACAGCCTCTTTTGCAGTAAGTGTCCTCAGATCTGTAGCATTACATCCCCAGATGCAACTCCCAGCTTGTGAGCCATAGCTGAAATAAAGCAAACTTAGTAGGTTCAGAGATTGCCTGCATTGATTACCGCTGTTCACCTGTTTGCTCCTTTCACTTCTCAAGTAAGTTGCTGTAGCTTCAGGTTTCTGTAAATTATGCCCTGAGGCTACAGCAGCCCACAGCTGGTCCACATCAGCCAGTCCCCTGCCAGAATGTCTGACAATGCTGGTTTGTATACTAGCAAATTCAAATGCACATCACATATGTTTCATCTCAGACAATGTACTTGGGCTGAACAGTCTGGCCCACCCCAAAACCAAAGATACACCATAAAACAAAGACATACCATGCTTTACACTTAGCTAAACATTCTGTATGAGTTCTTAACAGATTTATCTCACCTTGAATGTACTGGCATGTATGTTAAACAGGATATAAAATGAATTTGACACTGTACAGCTTATTCCAGAAGTCCTCACTTTTTGCAAGATAATCCTCACTAAGGTTTTATAAACAGTTTAGTTTAAACCTGTAAACTGCCTTTCAAACATGTTTAGCATGGGGATGGTTTCATCAAAATCAAACAAAAAATGCTCGGTTTCAGCGTGAGTGACTTGCAAAAGCCATGGAAACCAATCAATCTACAAGTAAGAGAGCTTCTCAAGATAGCCTTCAGCTGATTTATCTGACACGCCACTGCTTTTGTTGCTTCTAAAAGATCCTCTAAAACCAGTTACATCTCATAGCAGGGAGTCCTTATCTTTCATGGCTTATAATACAAACAGTAGGTATCATTCATCTTGTTGGTCAGTCTCTGAATGTGAACCTTAAAGTATAAATGTGTTCAAAAAACATGGCTAGAATTGTCTTTCCATTTCTTGAGGAATTTTCTTTTGCTTGTAAGGGTCTCAGCACCTACAGATGGCCGCTTTTAATGGTATCTAAAATACCAGAGACTTACACTACATGTAAACCATTTATGGCTTATATCTTTGAGAATGAGATCAGTGCCTTAGGTCTATAAATTGGGTTGCTAACTCTATTGCTGGCTTAGGATAAAGACAAGCTACTTTAAAATACTTCAAATTTATTATTAGGTAATTTTATGTGGAATGTCTGTGGGTGGATGAACAAACAGCAACAAGGATGTAACAGCATGTAATTAATTGATGTTCATGTTTTGTTCCAGAAATGCTGAATCAAAACCAGAAATATCTTAATGGCAAAGGCATTGCTGGTGTTACATTTGTCTCTCTACTTCTCCTCTCTATACTGGCCAAACTAATAAAAATGTTAGGAGATGGCTAGTGATTTTCAGATATTCCATGTGAGATGGAAACCATGCTGACTGAAAAATGGCAAAGCTTTACATTCCTACTGTTCAGTCATGGAAACAAGACTTGTCCTAAGATGAGTCAATTATCTAGGCATACTTAGTTTTCTTTGGTAATAGTAGGCTTGTTTTCCCCAACGAGGTCAAATGTTAAAGCCTGTTTAGATTTGTGGCTGTACTCCTTAGTCTATTTGCAGTCCATTACCATGCATGAGGCATTTGTGCTGGAAGCAGGCCAGCTGAAGGCTGATTGTAAAGTCAAATATCCCTAGCATTTCCTCTTTTTGTTAAGTTAATGTGGTCACAGCATCCCTTTGGGCTTCAGAAGTTCCTTTTGCAGGTCATTCAGGTCTAAAGTGCTTTGGTGTTGGTACCTAAATACCTTACAGTTGGATTCCTCCTTCTGCAAAACAAAACATTTGACATAAGTGAGAAAGTTGCATCTCGGTACAGCAGCTCTCTAATAAAATCATTGACCTTTTAGAGTCACTTCTCATCAGCTCGTTGCTCCAGATGCAGCCATGGAAGTGAGTTCCCAGACCACATAGGGCTTGTCCCCATTGCAGCAGCAGCCTGTTTCTGTGAGGGGCTTTTGCTGGGATGACTGACTGAGGCAGCAGTGATCATTGGACATGCACATGCAGTGGGGGACCAGCACGGAGGGAGCATCACCCATGCACATCACAAGAGCACAGGGCCATGGCACACCTGTAGGGATTTTGCTCAGTGCTGTCCTCATGCAGATGCAGGTTTTGAAGGAGTTAGGCACCATCAACAGGACCTACCCAGACCCGAAGTGTCCTGAGACTTCCCCCTTTCCATCCCATATGACCAAAGTATATCAACTCAAAATAAGCCTTTTGACAAAACAGTGAATTATAACATGACACCAAAATTCCCTGTTTGAACTAAGAGTTGCTACAGCTCCATTCTTTTTAATACTCAGAAACTGCCCAGCTCTCCTCCACAGCAACTAGCAAGAAGGTAGTTTGTTTCTGTGAGGCTCTGCATGCCTCAGGCCCACTGTGTGTAGAGAGATCATACCCTTTATAGAGTGCAACCACAATGGCTTCATTGTGAAGCTGTGAACATCAGGAAAAGGAAATGGTGAGGTCTGCTTCTTATACACCCAGCCACCAATACTGCAGCCACTCAGCCTGAGGGGTGCAAGGAAGGATGTAGCCACCATCCTTCTCAGAGGAGGCTGAAGTACACTAGTGCTGCACCAGCTCTCTCCTCATCTGCAAGGGACTACATAGCATGGAAGGTGCTTTAGCCTAGGCCAGATGCAGGCACTCACTTGCAGAAATGAGGCTGAGATACAAGAAAGAGAAATAAACCAGGATGCGAGACAGAGCAAGCTGGGGAGAGCACCACGGTATAACCAGGCTGTTAGGTTGTTTTGGCACAGGAAGGCAGTGTCCTGCATTTCAGCCCTGTTAGCCAGTGTTAGGTGTGTCCCTGGTATACAAAAAGAGTTTAGGTGCCAGAATAGAAGCAAATGTTGAAACAGTGCCTCTTTGCAAAACAGAAGTAATGTTTTCATATGGACACCACTTAGTTTTGCACCATCAACAAATCTAGTGGGTGGTTCAGAAACCATTTTTGACACCTAGAGGTTTAAATTGTGTTTCTCTCTTTGTTTATTCCCATACCTGTAATCATCTATGACTTTCTTATTTACAGTGTTTCAGAGCAAAAGCTCACACACCTAATGCTGATTAATTCTGCTGGACTGGGTAACTGCCTGCCCTGTGGATATCCTGTTTTCCTGTGAATCATTGTTCCTCCTTGAGACATCCTCCAACTCAGATCAAAGATCCAAAAAAGTATTAGATACGAAGACATCAGACAGCTCAAACAGATTAGAAAAGATGCATACAAAGAAATGCATCCCATCTTCTCTCCCTGTCCCATTGAAATTGGCCTGGTGACCACAATCCTACACACTTACAAAATGAACAATAGAAAGACAAGAAGAACAAAGGAGAATTTGGAAATTTAGCTTACCCAGAGTCTTCTACAAATTACCCTTTCTGTGTATTTACACTTTTGTACTCAGTTCTCCCTTGGACTTGGAAGCTCTTCAGGCTCGATCTTCATCTGATGGAAAATGACATCCGTAAGCTTTGGCAAGAACTGCACAAACTGCATCAGCAGAGGACTTGTTACTATCTATTTAAATATTCAGTCTTGCCTATAAATACACATTAAAGGAACATGAAAACACATGATCTGTTTTTTTCAGGTTCTTGTGGTCTGTTGTGTTCTTGATGGTTTTATTCAATTTTCCATGGAGGTATATGAACAACTGAAAAGATTCTCTGCCAGTGAAATGCCAAAACCTAAGGTCATGAGGTTAAACTAGATTATCTTCTCCCCTTGCAATCTTTGAGCACAGGTATTACCTACTAAATCAGTTATTTATTTCAGCAGCTTTTGATCTTGAAGGTTGCACAAATAATTTGTCTTTTAAGATTCTGAACTTTTAATAGAATTTTAAACTCTCCTTTTAATGGATTCCTTTTAATCCGAGTTTAAAAATAAGAGCCATGTTTGATCTGAGACAAAGCCCAATGTGTTTGGATAGTCAGAGATACCATTTTCATGGGAGTGTTTGAACAATATATTGTGTTTTTTCAAGAAGCTGTTCAGTCAGTGGAAAGAGCTGAAGGAAGGACCAAAAAAAGGACTGTCCTGTCACTAAGCTCATGTAAAAGGAAGATAAAATGTGTTGCTCTTACATCTCACAGTGGGCTGTTTCAGGCTTTTAGTCCTAGACCTCTAACTCTTCTATTAGCTGCCTGCACTTGAAGGGGAAAAGAAACACTTTTAACCTTATGCACTGTTAACACTCACTTAAAGGCAATGCACGAAAGAATATCCAGCAGGAATATGCTCAGCAAATACTCAGCAAAATCATTAGATCTGCATATTCTTAATCAGTGAGACTTTGGCAAAATTAAAGGTGGGGTTCTATTGAGACTACAGTTTGACGGAGTCCCTGGGTGGGGTTCAGCCATTTATGTTTACTTTGAGGAAAAATGTCAGCAAAGTCTGATGCTGAGTTGTTCTCTGCCTCCAAAAAAATCTCAGTGTGGGACTGTCATGCAGCCTGGTTGTGAAAGGCATCTGAACTGAGCCCAAAGTTTGCTCCTCACCACAGGTTCCACAGCTGGGGCAGCCATCAGGGCTATTGAAACCATTGAAAGAAGATGGGATGAGGTTTGAAGGAAGGAGGGCCAAATAAAAGGGAAAAGATTTGCCTTCTGCATAGAGATAGAAACCTCATTGTCTATCCTGAGAATAAATGGATAATCTTTTTCCTTTTCATAATCAGTGGTATTTGTTGTTTTCGTGACCTTACCCCTTTAATTTGACCCAATACACACGTGATCAGCAGTACACTGGCAATAACAACTGATAACATAATTTTCCAACATTTGAGAGAAAGAGGATGGGCAATTGTTCGTCTGTCCTATTTGGAAGGCAGTCTGTAGGTGCCAGGTAGTCATACCAGAGCATATGCTAGGTATGTAGGATATTATACCTGATGCTTCTCTTCTCCTAGATTCCCTCCTTCAGATCATCCAGGACATTGGTGAGGGAGCTGAGGACTGATGGCTTTTAAACCAGGTGCTAGCTAGTGTCTCGAAAGAGTTCAAACTCCTACTCCATCTATTAGAGACCCTTTATTGAGCACATCTTGTGTTCTGTGTGTATACAGTAATGCAATTTTGTCAGACCCATGCTGAAGTACTGACCAGACAATAAAGCTGTCTGCATAATGATGGTGCCAAATGGGGGAAATTGAGCTCAAGCTGGGTTTGTGCATGTCTCTTTAGGAATCACCTTGTGAGTTTCTTGACTGGCTTAAAAAAGGAGGTGTCTGAGAAGGAGTTGGACTTGGTGCTTTGTAGAGTGGGGTAGAATAGTTTTAAAATAATTGTTTGGAGCAGAAAATTAACACACAGCCTGGCCTCAGCGTTGTCACAAATGGTCTCCTGCTGCCTGCAAGTGCGCCAGGATTTCACTCACAGTTTCTTACGTCTGGAGCATGAAGAGCATCTTACAACAGAGCATGGGTATTTCTGGCACAATGAGAATTGCTGTTTATGACATCAGAAAGTTGGTTTGGTTTGTTTGTTTGTTTGTTTTTTTCACCTGGCAGTGCTCTTTCAATCAAATTAAAGTCTGATACATTTGCATTTCTATGTGTCATTAACCCCAACACCTACTGCAGAGACTAAAGCTCCTGTCTACTGGCAAGACTAAATCCTACTAATGCACTTTTCCTAACACACTGGGAGAATCTGGAGTCTCTCCTTTTGAAGCTGACTTGCTATTTTGACTAATTGCTTCTGGTAACAGTTAATAGCATTTTGCAAAGGCATTTCATCTGCTGACAGCAGATTGATGTAAGGAAGGGACACAGTTCACATTTCCAAAGGGTGCATCGGGAAACCCATTACCAGCTTCATTAATCTGTTAATAATAAAATTAAAGTACAAATAAAATGTGACAAACTGGGTTCTGTTGTGAAAGTCACTCTAGCAGGAGGCTCTGAATAAAGGTCAAAACAGTTTCTGATTTATGCTGTGTTTTAATAGTAGAATCAGAGGAGAGCATTGTAGAAGCTCTGTAATTAATCTGGTGATACTATGATTGTCCCCAAATGATACAGAAAGAGTTTGACATGTGATTTTGTTTTTTAACTTGAGAACATTTACAAAACCTGGAACATAAAGCTTTGTCACACAACATTTAAGTGCTAATCCAGTTTCACAGGAAGCTTTCTACAATGTAGGCACAGTGGATGATAGACTTACTTTCATTGCCTGCATCAGTCGAAACTCAAGTTTACCCAGCACAGAGGCGAAAGAGAGAACAGCCCTGCATGTGCAGATCTTTTAGCATCAGTCACAGAAATGAGCATGGCACTGGAAACAGGTTTCATCAAAAAATAACTAGATCAGATATCCCTTTTTTGTCAAGGATGGATTGGCTTGCAGGGAGCTTTGTTTAAAATCAAAACTGTACAAAATCTTCTTACCATTCACCCATTCTTTAAGGGCTATCCCCCAAATCTACCAGTGCTCCCTGTATCTCTAACATTAGCCTTCCTAGCCATATCCTAGGTTAGCAGGATATCTTAGTCTAGACCCTTCAACAGTCCTCCTGCTGGGATCCTCAGCTTATACGACAGAAACAAAATTGCTAAGAATGAGACTGATCCAACCATCTCTGAGGCATGGTGTTAATGGGTTCTGTAGAAAAACGTCCAATTTACCTAAGTTCCTGGTTATTACGGTCGAGCAATTGCCCCAAAAGCAATCAGTCGCAGAGCATAATTTGGGGATGCAGCTGCAATGAATGGAGGGCTTCCTGCAGTCTAGCAGAGCAGTAGTCTGCTGGGAGCACCTGAACCGAAGGTACACTTATTAAAGAACACAGGCAAACAAATATATAAATATGTTAATGTGAAGTATTTGAAGAACATGGCTCATTAAATCAGGCAGGATGACTATATGGAGAACTGATAGCTCTATTTTAAAAATCAGCAGGAGGAAAAGAAGAAGGCCATCTTTTCAGCTCATGCTAGCCAAAAGGAGAAAGGAGTCTGTACAGCCTTCCTCTTCTCCAGCCATTTTAGTAATAATCTCAGACACCAAAGAGGTCAGATTTCCAGTTTGAGAAGCACCACATCGAGTTAGTTTTATCAGGGAAGAAGCAAGGGGAGGGGGATGATAACAGGTAGGGGAAGGAGGACACATTTGTCCTCCTGGTCTCCAAGAGGAGTTTGCAGTTACTCTTAGGAGACATGAACAGCATGGTGAGGAATTGCCCCAGTGTTGATGGGCTGGGGGCCTGGGAAAAGCAAGAAGCCCGAAACAGATGCCCATCAGTGTGAAAACGCTCACAGACTGGAAATCAGATCTAAACGGGGTTTAAAGGCCAGGAACTGTATGGATTGTGAGCTGAGCTATTAAGCAGAGAGGCAGAGTATGGAAGTGAGAGAAAAGAACAAGAAAACAGCCTGCTCTGGGTGGAGCAAGCTTTCAGTAACATAGCATGCTCTCAGATGAAGGAGCAGGACAGAAGCTCACCCAGATGAGCAGACTTTTTGTCACAACATGTAGCAAGTCCTTCTTGCGCTCAGCCTGACTGCTTGGTTTGTGCTCAATTTCACATTTAATACCTTTTTGTTATTGACGTCAAGTCAGATCTCTAAGTCTTGTTCTAGTGATTTGAGCTCTAGAAGTCCAGCTATCAGTCCAGTTCAGTCTGGGTGCATGGAGAGCAGAGCTGTCAATGCCTGGGAGAAGATTTTGGGTAAAGTGATACAGCAAGGTCCAGGATTGCAGCTGCTTTGGGACCTGGCATTTGCCTGATTTGAATTTAGTTAGTTGAGGACTCTTTGCTGCTTTACTCTCTGCTCTTCCAGAGCTCATGGAGCACTGTTCCTGCTAACAGAATGCTATTTCCTTCCTCTTTACTACCATTTCCTGTCACTCTCTCTTTTCCTGTCTTTCTGAAATGGGTCTCTCTCTTGCCCTGTTTGTACAAGGGGAGAAAGGCAAGTGCCACTTAGTTCCTCTCTTTCGTCCTGCTTGTATATCTTCTGTCCAGCAGAAATTTTTTTGTACTTAACCCAGCATAAGCCTGAGGAACAATCGTGAAAGACTATCCCAGGGCTGTTTGAGACCTACCTGGTTGCTGAGTCTCCCTTGAAGTCTTTACTATCCAGATCTGCCACATCACGAGGAGCTTCACACTGCTAGTGCTTAAGTAGATGATCCTGCAGCTGCCTCTTGTAAAGGCAATCATGCCCCAGGCTTTTTTTTATGTTTCTTTCTATATAGTGTATGCCTCTCTAATAACTGCTATCTCTTTCTCCTTCCCAACAAGTTCAATATTGTAAAATATTAGAAAGAACAATCCTATGCAGAGAATTAATACCAAATAAGGATGACCTCATGCCTGAATGCCCAAGCATGGTTCCTGTAGTCCAGTCAGTACAATGTAACTCTGGGATCACCATTTGTTCTAAGTAATTCCAGCTCAGTATTTTAATTCTTCAAAGGCAGCAATTGCAATAGCAAAACCTTGGCCTTGATATTTGGGGTGCCTCTACTCTTTTGAACAGACCTGTCAACATCTCAAGAGCACACAGCATGAGCTATAACCAATCCAAGAGAAACCTGGCATCTATTGCTTTAACACTTTCATTGCCATGTTCTCTTAATCTTTCGGCTGTAAATGTTGACTAAAAGTAATTTTTAAACAAGGTTTATGTATACTGTCACACATGTGTTTTTCCATAATGATAAAAGAAGATTCCAGGAAAAAGCTCTGCCTTTGTGCTCATATCCTCGTTCACAGCCAACAGGGCTGAGGTTAATTTTTTGTTCTCTTCAGACAGTGAACAACAGAATACATGGACCATTCTGCATGGAGGATTGAGAGTAGTATAAACAAAACAAAAAAAACATTTTGGTATCACAGAAACATGGTGGGATGGCTCCTATGACTAGAGTGTTGGAATGGAAGGTTACATGCTCTTTAGAAAAGACAGGCCCAGCAGGCAGGGATTTATGGTAGGGATAGGCTGGAGGGGAGGGAACTGTGTCCGGGGACAGATGATCAGTCAATAGAGAGTTTGTGGAACAGGGTTAAAGGGAGAACAGTGATGGGAGACATTATTGTGGGGATCTGTTACAGATCAAGAGGACTGTGTGAACGAGGTGCTCTATAGACCAGTAGGAACAACCTTAAGCTCACAGATCCTTGTCCTCACGGAGGACTTCAACCATCCTGATGTCTGTTGGAGGGACGGTATGGTCTGGCATAAGCAACCCGGGAGGTTCCTCAATTGTGTGGAAGACAGCTTCCTTCTGCAAATAATAGAGGAGCTGACAAGAAGAGGTGCCATGCTTGACCTCATCCTCACCACTAGGGAAGGGCTGGTTGGAAATGTGACACTTCAGGGCAGCCTTGGTTGTAGCAATCATGAGATGATCGAGTTCAAGGTCCTCAGGACAGTAAAAAGAGCTTGCAGCAAGCTCACTGCCCTGGACTTTAAGAGAGCAGACTTTGGCCTCTTCAGGAACCTGCTCAGTAAGGTTCCTCTAGAGGGTAGGGGGGCCCAAGTCTGTTGGTTAATGTTCAAAGATCATCTGCTACAAGCTCAGGAATGTTGCATCCCAACTAGAAAGAAGGGTGGCAGGAGGGCCAGAAGACCTCCATGAATGGATAAGTTGTTGCTGAGGAGACTTAGAGGGAAGAAAGAGGCTTATGAAAGGTGGAAGCAAGGATAGGTGACCTGGGAAGAATACAGGGATGTTAACCTGGGAAGCTAGGGACCAAGTCAGGAAAGCTAAGGCCCACTTAGTATTAAACTTGGCTAGGGATGTTAAAGATAACAGTAAGAGATTCTATAGGTACGTTGCAAATAAAAGACAGACTAGGGACAATGCGATCCCTCTCCAAAAGCTATCAGAACTGGCTACCCTGGATTTGGAGAAGGCTGAGGTTCTTAATGACTGCTTTGCCTCAGTCTTCACTGGCAAATGCTCCAGCCATACCGCCCAAGTCTTGGAAGGCAGATTCAGTGACTGTGAGAATGATGACCCTAGGCCCACTGTAGGAGAGGATTAGGTTCAAGACCATCTTAAGAAACTGAACATGTACAAGTACATGGGAATTGATGAAACCATCAGGACTGTGGGTCCTGAAGGAGCTGGCAAATGAAGTTGCTAAACCACTGTCCATCATATTTGAAAAATCATGACAGTCAGATGAAGTTCCTGATGACTAGAAAAAAGGAAATATAACCCCCATTTTCAAGAAGGGGAAAATGGATGAACCAGGGAACTACAGACCAGTCAGTCTGTTCCAGAGTTTGAGGATTCCAGGTTGAGAGAAATGCAACATAAGAATCACATCAAGTTTATTAATACAGGGAAAATATAGAGGTAACAAAAGATACAGTAAATGATATTTCTGATATTTGGTTATCTTGCCAATGTCAAAGACCACGTAATGGCACTCAGGAAACCAGCTCCAAGAAACATCCTCGCAGTACGAGGTGGCAGGCTCAACATTAGTGGGCTGCTCCCCAGAGGCAACGTTGACCTGGGTGGAATGAGGTTTCTGCCTCTCCACGTTCCATGAGGCTTGGGCATTTATACTAGTGAAAATGCACACTCATTCTGATGTAGGGGGTCAGCCTACATTGGAAGGATTGTCCAGCTATACTAGAAGGGTCTCTGAGGGTCAAGGACTTTCCGTGGAGGAGCCAACATGGGACTTTCTAGGGAAGAGCCAAAGCGGGACCTTTCAGAGAGGAGCCACTGCAGAGCATTACCTCGTGTAGAAGACTCCCTTTTGTTAACAGAGGTGTTAATTTCCCTGTTTCCAAGGTTATGTTCCCACAACCCATGTCAAACAGTACTTCTCTATTTTTGTTTGTTTGTTTCACCATAGACCATTTTCTATTGACACTGACACACAGTCTCATCTCTGTGCCTGGCAAAATCTTGGATCAGATTCTCCTGGAAGGCATGCTAAGGCACATGAAAAACAACAAGGTGCTTGGTGACAGCCAGCATGGCTTCACTAAGGGGAAAGCTGATGTCATCTACCTGGACTTGTGCAAAGCATCTGACACTGTCCCACATGAGATCCTTGTCTTTAAATTGGAGAGACAGCAATTTGATAGGTGGGCCACTCAGTAGATGAAGAACTGGATGAATGGCCACACACAAATAGTTGTGGTTCAAGGCTCAATGTCCAGTTGGAGACCAGTAATGAGTGGTGCTCCTCAGGGATCGGTGTTGGGACTGGCCTTGCTCTGCATCTTTGTCAGTGACATGGACAGTGGGGTTGAGTGTGCCTTCAGTAAGTTTGCTGGTGACACCAAGCTGTGTGGTTTGGTTGATATGTTGGAGGAAAGGAATGCCATCCAGAGGAACCTTGACATGCTTGTGAGGTGGGCTGATGCCAATCTGATGAAGTTCAACCATGATAAGTTGTCATGGGTTCAGCAGCAGCAGTCATTTTTTCTTTAAGTAGTAGCTGGTGTAGCACTGTGTTTTGGATTTTCAGCTTGGGAACAGTGCTGATAGCACCAGTGTTTATAGTTATGGCT
>JASSUY010011595.1:0-64272 GCA_032466535.1 Forpus xanthops | reverse complement strand
CGGGCCCAAGGTCTTCATTCTCGCTGTCCCTGCAACTGCCTTCCAAAACTTTGGTGGCGCGGTCAGATCATTAAGTTATAGATCCTACAAAACTCACTGCACAGTTTTAGCACCTTCTACAGCATGCTACTTATTTTTATTTTATCCACATTTATTTTTACTTTATTTATTTTATCCACAGTTGACTAGGACAGATGTGGTGTATTATCTGATTCAGTACCCACTGAGGGAGCAGTGCACAAGGTTATTAAGAGAGGCTTTCAAGGAGAAAAATGTTGTAGTCTGCCAGTTCTCATTAGCAACATTATACTGTGAACCTTGTAACATTTTTGTCACCTCAGTACAGTCAAGGGGAGCAGAAAATATGCAGTCCTACGGAGGATATCCCTGAAATCAGAGCTTGATTCTGCTTGGAAGATAAATTGCTTTCCATTAGAATGAAGGGAGAAAGTGTCCTTTATGTTCAAATTTTTCCTCAATGCACTCTGCTGGTTTCATACTATCAAACACACTCTTGCCCAAGAAATAGTCAAAACCCAGTTAAGCAAACATGCCTTTCCCCAAGAGAGCTGCCTTGCATGCACAGTGGTGGCACTCTTGTCTGTTCTGTTTAAAACTCTCTGCAGCCCTTCTGAGTGAGCAGCCGTTGCAGTTAACATGCACAAGTCTTGTTTAGAAAAAAGGTTTTAATTAACATCCCAGACAAAAAATACAGGCCTGTAAAGATACTATAAAATTACACAGAATACTGAATAAAGAAGAAATAGTAACATGCAACAGGAAACAACTTTTCCAGCTCCGTGCAACATCCACAGGGAACTGAAAACATGCAGCAACTATCAGATTCAAGCCACTGATAATTCTTTTTTCCTGTTCATTTCAAATTAAACTTCCAGCATGAATCATTATGCAGAATATATGAATCAGATCCACATGATTATTTACACAAAGTTCACACTGCCCTGCAAACTCTACATCGTTGCATCTATTGTGCACAACTCCTCCTTGTCAGTTGGACTCATGAGAGCCAGGTACCATCAAGCTGGCTTGCTACGAGTGTTCCCAGTCCAAGCAAGAATTAAGAACTACAGCATGAACATGTCTAACTACAGCATGAACATGTCCACCTTGGCACATGCCCTCCATGAATCTATGTGGAAAAGGGAAAAGATGGCCTTTTCAAGGTGCTCAGGGAACTAACATGTCCAGCATTCGACAGGCTCCTGGAGCAGTGTGTTACCAAAGACACTGCTTCGTGTGAAGCACTAAGAAGTCCCCACCAGCAGCTCCCTCTCACTTCTCTGGGGGCACTCCAGCTCAAACACCACTGCTGACCTCCAGGGAGGCAGCATTTCCTCTGCAAACAGCATTCCAAACCATTTCACGTTTTACAACATAAAACTGATCGTAACTACAGAACAAGTTGCTGTAGCTGCAAGTTATTATAACTGCCTATTCAAGTGCAGTATAAACTGTGAAAAGTTTACATTATAAACATTCCACATAGCAATTCTTGGGAAGACTGAAACATCTAATAGGTCAGTGGCTGAAGGTGCATGTCTTGGGAAGCTCTGTCCTGGTGGGCCGGCTGCACCATCCTGCACTGATCCTGTTTTCCACGTCACAGAACTGTTCCTTCCCTCAGACTTTGAAAACAACATTTTCCATCCTGAAAACATGATTTATCATATTCAGAAAAGCTAATTTTGTTCTTGAAACTTAAAAGGGCTATGTGTTTCTGTGGAGGTAATATACATCTCACAGAATTTTAAATCTCGCTTTTCATAATGCATCATCATCTAGATCCTTCTTAACCTAACTCTGCTTTCTGAAAGACTTCTGAAACATGAAAGTTTGTGTCTTCACTCCATTTGATCTGTTGTCGGCATGCTCTCCTTCAGTTTTTCCATCTACTGCATTTATTTTAGTATTCTGCATTTCAAGGAAGCCAGGAAAGATTATATTTCCTGGTATCTGGAAAATACGTCTTCAGACAAACCCTGGTAGTACGCTGAATCTCAGCTTTCTCTCCACCAGCATCTGCAGCCAGGCAGGGCATCCTGCAGCATCACCCAGCTGGCACACAATGGATCAGGCCAAGGGATCTGAAAATTGTTTGCTGCTTCTTGTGGACAAAAATTAACTCCTTTCCAGAAATAACCCAGGTAGCTTCTTTCACAACCAAATGCTTAGTTTAAATAAGTTTTATTCTAGAAGCAGAAAGCTCCACTGTACTTCCCTCTGCCTTCCCATCCCTCTAAATATGGTGGCAGTTTAAACAGTCCCTACATGCCATGTTGGCATATCACGGCTGGTCTGCGAGTTTTCTTGTGTGAACTAATCATCTAATAAAGGTCAGAAATGTAGTAATGACTAAAATATGTACAATAACTATTGTAACCTCTCCCCTGTTGTCTGCTGATGTGCTTGATATGTTTCTGCTAATGGCAGCTTATATCAGCAGAAGGCATCTATAGTGCTTTCTTCAGCACTGAATAAGGCAGACCTTTGTGAACAATGAACAGGCAAGCAGAAAAAACCCTGAACATTTAAAGATCCAGAATCTTTGAAGAAAGGCATCACCTAAATATGAATTATTTCTCATGAACACAAAGTTGACCATTGCCAATAAAATTCTCCCACAAAAGACTATGTAAGGAGATGACAACAGCCTTCACATACTTATGTGACAACAGAAAACTGCATTCAGGCTAAATAAAACCCCAATTAAATAGCTCTGCATTTCGGAGAAGCAGAACCAGTAGCCACTGCCCAGGATAGGGGGTGATAGATGGCAAGGCTTGGGCTACTTGAATCTCAACTATGTAGCTTCAGCTATTCCCTCAGAAATGGAGCACAGACATGAGCTGAAGCACTGGGGGATTGCAGTGGTGGGAGGTGTGCAGCAGAGCAAGACAGAGCCCCAGCCCAGGCAGTGGCTTGCAGAGGTGGGGTACAGGCCCCAGGCATGGCACTCACTGGAAGGCAGGCTTGGATAACCAGCATTCTGCTCATTTCCAGTGCCTGCAGAACAAGGACACTGTGTACTAATTTTCTGTGAATAGAGCAGTTGCATTTCTGCCAAGGAAACACACGTTCCTGCCAGTGTCTGCTGTCAGAGCAAGCTCTGGCTGGTCTCCTGGGCAGAAACAAATGCAAACAAGTTGAGGAGGCCCACTACCCTTCTCCTCTTCCCCAGCTAGTGACATTTGTGAACATAATTATCCCCATCAGTCCTTGTTTCACCAGAAGCAGGAAAAAACACCTAGGTGCTTAAATCAACTAAGTACATCAACTGCAGAGGCTAATAAAGCCTTTTATTGCAGACTGAAGTTAGAGTTCAGTCTGAGTGGTTAATGTGCTTTGGTCAGCTGTTTGTTTTTCTCGTCAGTTTGCTCCTGACCACTCTGTTTGTGGTGAGGTATTTGTGTCTTTTTATTACTTTTATTATTTATATGAGACATAAACCAAACACACTTTTCACCCTAACTAGCAAAACAGTCCAATGCTCTGTTTCTCTTATACAGGAATAGTCTGGAGGGGTGACAGCTATCTTTCCTCTCATGTTAGCCCTTAAACAGGCAAGACTTTCCTCAAGGCCAACTGTCTGGATCCGTCACTACAAACTGTGTCAGCAAGCTCATACCACCATATCAACATGATGAAATACCAGTTCCTGCCTCACTTGCACTGCTTCCCAGTGTTGCTAATGGTTCAACGGCCTCAGTAACACAAGAGATTAAGGACAACCAGCAGTCTGCCACTCAATTTTTGTACATTATTCACTCAAGTAGGATATAAATCATCAAATCCAACAAATTAGTGACTGTCATAAAAAGAGTTTGCATATTAAATCGTGTGCTACCCTGGAGATTTGACTTTGGAAATACAGTACTGTAGACTGTTCACATCTAAAACTGCTTTCAAAGAGCAAGCAGGGAATTCCTTCTCTCAGAAAGCTTTCTGATGGACAGACCTCTCCCAGAGCAGAAATGGCACCAACTTGAATTTCTATTGTATAAAGAGGGGAGAGGAAGGAAGAGACTGATTGAGAGTTTGTCAAAGTTAATGTTGGCAACTACTGCAATTTTATTGTCTGTCTTTAATTTTGTCCTGGGGACCTGCTTAATAAAACCCTCAGACTTCATTAAAAATAATACATTTGTAGCTGTCCTTGCAGAAAAGCCGTCTTTAATTCCGTCTTTAATTCTCTAAAATAAGAGACCAGAAACCCATGACAAGTTTTAGCCACTGAACATGGCTTGCAGTGGCTTCTCTCTCCTAGTATACGCTTTAGCATAGGCTTCAAAACCTACTAGAGAAGCAAGCTAAGTACTAGGAGTAGCTTGCTCTCACTGAGCTTTGTGCTCCAAACCCTGCACCACAAAGCTTCAGCAACCTTGAGAGCATGAGCCCCAATTTAATAACAAGATTTTTACTAGATATGATTGGAAGGCCTGAAATATATCATTAACTGTATGCCACATCCAATGGGACATGAGAGGGTGTTGTGGGAAGAAAGAGAAAAAAGAAATAAGGAAGAAAACAGGAAAAAAGAAAGACAGGCAGACATGTGAGCAGAAAATACAGCTGGAAGTATGGGGAACTAAGCCTAGTTAAGAACAGGAATGGGTTGCCCAGGGAAGTTGTGAATGCTCCATCCCTGGCGGTGTTCAGACAGAGCCTTGGATGACATAGTTTAGTGCGAGTTATCCCTCCTCATGGCCAGGGGGTTGGAACTAGATGATCTTAAGATCCTTTCCAACCCTCACTATTCTATGATTGATTCTATAATTGATTCCTCCTGAGGGAAGCAGCTAGGGACAAGCATATGAGAGGGAGTTACTGCCATCTTATTAATGACATGACAAATGTTCACAGCAAATTCAAACAAAAGAACTTGCCTTCTCCATCTCCAGCTATCTGGGCAAATTCATCTCCACTGATGCTCATCTTGGCTAATTCATCCATACAGAAGATGACAACTGTTTTCTATAGCAGCAGCAGTGACAAGTTTTGAATCTCTTCAAAACACCATGATTTCCTTTCTTTTTAAACTAAATTCCTTTCAGCCTTCCACCCAAACACAGGCAGAGGAAGAGAGAAAGGTTGGGAGGTGCACAGACTATAACAACCCCTCACATGCACAAGTTTCCACACCAAAGGATGTGAACAGAGTAATGCGCAGCATACTGAAGGATCTTTAGACTTTCATATCCACTTTATTTGCCAAGGTAAATTTCATTGCCAACAGGGATGGTATGAGGATTCAGATACTGCTGTTTTAGACACTGTACCTGTGCACCAAACACACCACCAGATTCAGGGGAAGATTCTTTATACTACCAAACACCAATAGTACAATAAGTTCCATGCTAGGGAAAATTGCTGAACAAATTGTACTCTTTCACATCAGCATTTGTTTCTAACAGTTGTTATCACAGGGACACTACAAAGAGAAGTTGTTGTTAATGACCTTCTACACCTTGATTGATCTTAGCTTCCTTATCCAAGGCCAGGCAATGTAGTCTGCTAAGTCCTTAAGTTAACACTGCACAGACTGTTGAATTCACCCTTCTCTGTGTTCACACAGTAGGGATCTAAAAATCAGTATAGCCTTGACTCTCAGCATGCATGAGAATCTGGCAAATTCCAATTAGATTATAAAATGCAAACTCTCCAATATAAATTACAAAACAGCCTCCTGAGAACAAGCTCGATGGCTTCAGAATCAATATTCCACAGAGGGCTAATTGTGGCAAAAAACAGTGTCAAAATCCTTATGCCCCTGATGGGATTCCAGCTTTCATTTTCAGCTGTAAACAGTCAAGGAAATAATGTTTGAGTTCCCTATTTCCCTAGAGGAAGGGATACGTACAGCTTTCCAAAGCTTTGTGAATTCCTTTGGCACCTCCTAATTGAGATCTCCCTTTGCCAAAGAGTGAGTATTTTACGTTGTGATTGTTCTCAAAAATGTGCTATGATGTACTAGACATTTGGTCAGCATTACATTCAATAGTGTATTTCCATGGGCTTGACAGCAAATTTGTTCCTAGCTGCATGGCTTGGGTTAGTACTCAAGGCTACATGTAAAATGAAGTTTCTGAGCACAGAATCAGTGATGAAATATTGCAGTTATCCAACCTTTGAAACTGCGGCCTTGGAGAAAGGACATACCAAACTGCCTTACCCAGAGATGCCATTTGCCCTGTGTCTGAGAACAACATGAACCATGACCATGACAGGGAAGTTTTGATAGAGGTTCTGCCAAGTAGATTAACTACAAGCCTCAGTACAGACCCACAAAGAAGCTGTATGGCTGCCAAGTAGGATATGCCTGGAGAAGAGGCATCTCCTCTTACGTTTTCTTTGCGATGAACTTGTCCTTAGGTACACGATGTAATCAGAACTGGACGATCACCACCTAATCTGCTCATTACCTTGAAAGAATAGCTCCAAGTGCTGTGGGGTTAAAAAGGGCTGCCTGAGCAAGTGGTAGGCTGCACAAGGATTTCAGCCATGGTCTCCGGACCATGCCTGGTGGTCATGGGTTAATGTTCAGCCCATACTTAGTGTTATGAGATACACACAGCTCCAAGCAGAGCCAGAATGCAAAGGGGGAGCCAAAAGAATAGGTTACCAAAAATGAACTCCTGGCATATTTCTGGGCCATAACTGGGCATTATTATGTACTGATCAGCCAACACCTGGGGTTAGTGTTAGGGCAAGCAAGAACTCCTAATGTTAGGAGCACCAGGGTTGCGGAGCAGCTAAGGGATGCCAGAGGGAATGACAGGCTGTGCAAACATTTAATCCCTGGCAGCTTCATGGCCATAACTGGGGGTCATGGGCTGAGCCATGACAAGAATTCAGGTTCAGGTTTTGGGTCAGTGTTTACCTGGGCTTTTTCTCTCTGTTAACCCTAAGTGTAAGTATAATAAGACATGGACTGAACTTTTTTCCATATCCACCAGTCATTCCCTAAACTGTCAAGGACAAAATCCTACTGCAGCCCACCCCTTCCTTTGGTAACCACTTTTTGCCTCTATACCACCTGGAGCCCTTGGCTTTTTTAACTTACTCTAACTGTAACTCTGGACTTGGTCTTTGCCACATTCCCCAAGACCGATGGAGCTTTATCAACACATGATTCTTATTGCTCTTTTTCACTTTAATAATTAGTCTTGCCAAACCCAGGCTAGTCCCCTATTGTGATCATTGCTAATCTTAGGGCAGTTCCACTGACTCTGGGAGTTCACTATCCTGGTCCTGAATATAGCCTGTATTTCCTGGGAAGGAAAGAGACAGACCAGCTGGCAGCCTGCTAACATTGCAAGCTGTAAGCACAGTGCTGTTGTAAAGTGTATTTGTGACCATTTTCTTGCCTTAGCTTTAGCGTTTTATGAAGTTAAAGCTCAAATATTGCTATACTACCTGAATACTTCAACTGTTTCTATCCATCATTCCACATTTTGAACCTTTGCCTTTGATGCTGGAATAGGGCTCCAGCAAATAAACAGCCCAGGAATGCTACAGTGCTTGCAGGAGTCCTAAAACAGTAAAGTGGGTGAGATGGTGTTTCTATGCAATGTCAGACTATTTGCAGAAGAGAAGGGAACAAACAATGCTGTTAATGCTGTCAACAACTGCAGACTTCTAAACACTAAAATAACTAAGGCAGCCTGCAAAATCCTATTCAAGAAAAACTACAGCAGACTTCTAAATTCAAAAGCAGAAACAGAGATCAGTTGGCCCAAACAGCATATTGTACGTTGAGAAGTAGTCCTCAAGATTCCTTGGGGGTTAGATGCATTTTGCAACAAACACCACCTGCAAAAGCACTACAGAGCCAAGGGATATCAGGGGTAGCACAGGAAAGGGATAATGTTAGAAATTTTGCTGGCCAAGCTCACCATTTTCAGGAAACATTACAATATCACATACCAAAGTGCCTGGGTTGTTTTCCTTGATTTATCATTTGATTTTCCACATGATTTACTAATAAGCCACCTTCGTTCATAGTACCATTTAACATCTTTAGGAAATCTATTTTATAAAATGTTTCCTCAAAGCAGTTTGTAAGCAGGTAACAGAAACTCCATTACACTGGTTCTGTGCATACAGCAGAGACAGAATTAACCTATTCTTGGCCATCTGCCGTAAAACATGTCTCTCAGGTCTGCTTAGCAGGCAAAATAGAGTGGAAATAGCAACCAAGATGGCATAGTTGTACTAACTTCTTGTAACTCCATAAACAAAAAATTAGTTGGTAGAAACAGAGCACAGGTTGCAAAAAAAAAAATACCCCCAAATATCTGTTGTTTCAATAAGCCATTTGCCACTAAAGCAGATGCTGTACTTAGGTTACTTTCCATTGTACAAGTATTTCGAAGTATTTAGTGAGCTCAGGCCATTGCACAACACCGTCTGCATAGAGAGGGAGAAATTAGTTTTTCCAGACTTGGAGCTGTATCAGAGACAGCTGAGATGCATTCACAGCTGGTTCTTTTTGGACCCAGCACTGACATGAGTGAACACTGAGCAGCAAGTGATCTGGTGCCTGTTTGTCAGTGGAACTTAGAGCAGACCAGGACATATAAAAAGTACCTCAGACACAGTTACAGACTGGCCTTTAGAAAGGAAAAAAACCCCATGAAACAAGCAAAGAAAACCACTGCCAACATGCAGATTTAGTCATCTGAAAAAGCTTAAGCAGCAATAAATAAATGTAGCAATGGCAGTCACTGGCTGTGATTCCCTATTGGTATCTACAGCTAAATCTGATTTCAGCTCTGACTTTCTGCCAGCTCCATATACCAATTCCCCTGGCTTTTATTCAAACCAAGATCGTGCTGTAAATTAACTAAGTTTATGGCGCTCTTGAATCACCCTTTGCCACTCTCCTCCTCTTTCAAACGTGATGACATTAGAGTGCCTTTGGAGGCCTGTGCCAAAGCTAACAAGTCTTAGGTACTTCCTAAGCATTTTGGTATGGATCAGTATCCTCAATTTTGCTCTGTTTAGAAACGTGGAGTAATTTAATGAATTCATTCATTTTAATGCATTTTCAGAGTTGCAGAATGAAAGAAGCATGGGTATTATAGCCAAAGCTATTTATATTTGCATGTAATAATTTTTCCTCTATTTACCTTTTCTCTTAAAACCTCATTCAATGACCAGAGTTGCTTAGATAAACAGCTAAGCATATCCAAAAGAAACAACAGCAAAAGTCAAAGAAAACTCTCAGTCAGCAACATTTTAATCATTGTTTCAAACCACCAATATTTTTCACAAGCCAACATTTCTTAGCTCTCAGCTTCAGTAACACACTTGTTCAAAGTTGTATTTTATCCTCACCAAGTTAGTAATGTATTAAATCTCCTATGTGTTAATATTGCCTCTGTTGGAAAGCATCTTTTATGCCTTAATATAAATAAAAATAAATAAATCATTGGTCCAGCCTTCCACCACCTGACGTGGATGAGAAACCATTTGCATAGGACCCTGATCCATATCAATAAATCTACCAGGAAAACTCTGTAACTCCAACCTGTGTTTGTAAGCCTGTTGGAGTCTTTCTGGTTGTTGGAAGGCAGCTGTGCTGCATTGCATCTGGACTGTCAGTGTGCTCCTGCCTTTCTCCTCCAGAGCAATGACCCTGGGACACTTGGACCCTGGTTACTGTTCTGTTTCTCTGCAATGCTCCCAAGGAATCCCTAGGAGCTTGAGGGGCAGGAAAATACAGATTTCTGCAGTAATACAAATACTGTAATAGTGTAAAACTGCAGGAAAATGGAACCACACCTAAGCCCAAGCAGCTGGGCTCAGCTCTGGGAAGATGAGTGCTCAGTAGCCAAGTCTCAGCTTCAGCTCACAACTATGAGGACAAGAGCTGAAGGTTCTGCTCTGTGCTGTATATCACACTGTTCCCCCTGTCTGAGCTGCAACATAGAGGCACCCTGCTGCTTTCAGTCTTCCACACTTTTGCTTCCATGAGAAGCCCTTTGGTATTACCTTGGTGGCTGAAGAAAGGAAGAATATCCTCAAGCTTTAATTTGCCCCATTCCCTGCCTGTACAGACACACAACCTCCTGCAACTGGGGCCAGGATAAAACTCATTGTGACACTTTCACTTTTAATCACAAGTTAAATAGAAGTGGACAGAAAACTGAGCCATAACCCAAGCTCCTACTCCACAAAAATCAGTTTCTGCACAGACTTCAGAAGACATACTCTGACATGTGAATTTATTAAGGATTTTAAAGCTGATATTTCTCTTTGCTTAATAGGCACATTTTTCCCCAGTTTGCTCTCCAACATCAAGCCATTCATTTCTCTCTGCTAGCACATACATTCTTTTGTGAGTCTTAAGTGGAAATAAAGGAATGCAGTGCTTATCTGACATTCTGTTTACTCTTCTATATCACCATGTGTAAGATCTGTAAATATTTCCCATATGTTAGCTAAAGCAATACCCCCATTCCAGCATCTGCAAGATCTGCCCACACAGCCTTTCAGATCAGCCTTAGTACATTACTTCTGATGCAAGTCAAATAAAGGCAGTTCAAGGGCTCTTTCCCCCTCTACTATTGGATATAGCTTTACTCTCACATACAAAATCACGCTAGGGTTCATATTCGCTGTACCTCTGCAATTTCAGGTTCAAAGGCCTGCCTGAAAAATAAAACTCCAGGACATAGACATTGTTAAGCTGCCTTACCTATGTCTGCAGAGCTCAGAGAGGACTCCAACACACAAAATGGTTGAATCTTTCCCCCTGTACCAGGAAACAGATCCTGGCAACGTCCCCACCTGAGACACACAACCCACACACCCTGATGGCAGGTGCAGGCTGTTGACCCACTGATATGCATTTAACACAGCTGAGCTGGGGAAACAAGCTGTGCCCAGCTGTGTTAGCTGTAACAGAAGGCACATAGGAGAAATCCAATTTAACTCATTTAAAACCAAACCATTACTTTTGGCACCAAAACTTCAAGTTAATTCAATGAGCTGACATGATGAGGAAGGAAAAGCATTAGAATGCCTTCAGGTAATCTTATTCCACCAAAGTCACTGTTTAAATGAAGTGAAATGGTCTTCCTTCTGGAGAGAGTCCTATCTCCATGTACAGGCTGCTATGCTCGGCAGGATTTTGTGGGCAATAGATTCTGTCATGATCAAAAATCATAGATTTATGTGTAAACAGATATTCTAGTAGAAACATGAACGTTAGTGCATACTCAGTATGAGAGAGTTAAATGGAGTAAAAAAATACATGAACCACACTCTAGGGCCTACAGATTTAACTGGCTATATGGACTTCTGTTAGGATAATGTCTAGATCACTACATTGAGGGAAAGTATTTCTACAACTACAAACAACCACAAATTGCAATATATTCAAAGGTCTGATTCTAATTAATCTTCCTTTTACCCTCTACTTCTCCTTCCTTTGCTATTTACTCATCTCCCTTGTAGCCCTTATTCCAGACTGGCTGCACAGGCAGGAAAAGGTCTTCTTCTGCAACTAAAATCATCATTAAGCTGAGAGTAGGATGAGAGGATTTCTCTGAAAAGTTAAAATGGGAATACCTCAGAGAGTTTACTAAAGAAAGCTCAAAAGTTTACTGCAAGGATACAGCCAATTTCTTTTGTTTCTCTTTCACCCCCTGCACCCAAGCAACGAGTGAGTCAGCTCCATAACGCACCCAGCATACACTAATCAGGTCACACAAAATAAATGGCTCAAAAAGTAATCTGTGCTTCCAAGAAATCTCCAAAACAGTTTGAGCTGCCCCTTGCCGTGTCTTGCAATTTCTCATCCTAATTTCAAAGAAGTCATAGAAAAGCACACCCTCCCCCAGTAAAAAACTACTGTCCATGGCCAGTATTCTTATTTATTTGAATGTAGTTGCTCTCCAGTCTGAGTGCACAGCAGGAAGAAGTCAGAATGGAGAAGAGAGTGTATGGAAAGAGCCCTTCCTGTGGGTTGGATACACCTGGCTAGAGATGGAGCAAGGTGTCCCACAGCAGGAGAAAGATGGTTGCTGCAGGATGCTCCAGCCTGGTACAGCAGCAGGGAATGGAGGGCAGGAGTCCAGCAAATCCCAAGGGGTTCATGATATCCCTCATTCCTAGTAAAATGAGAGCACCACAGTGCAAAGCCTGACAAAGGAAAAGGCAGGTTTTGCTGCCAAGCATTCAGACTTCCTGAAGACAAAGGTTGGGCAAAGAAAACAGCAGTACAAAAAAGGAAAACTGCTTATCCAGATTACAGAGCAGACAGAGCTTAGGGTCAGACCGAGGTATCCCAGCTCCCAGCCTGGTGGTCAGCCTCTGCCTGGGAGCTGGGAAGAGCAGTTCTGACCTTAGCCACACCAGAGGTGCCAGCTGTGGTCACACAGTTCTCTAAATAGGAGGGTACTTTGTACCAAATGTCTCATTGGATGGTGCGATTCACCCAGCTGTGATACAACATTCATCCTGCCAGCATGAGAACTTATGAAATACATTAGCCTTGGTGGAAGTGTGGGATCTGGTGTATTTCAACATCCTTTAATCATCTATGATGATTATTAAGCTAATTCTCTTGACCTACAAATCAACTTTATTAAGATGGGCTACTTCTATGTCCATCTGCACAACATTCTCCTTCCCAAGAGTGAAAAGCTTATTAAATAATATAAGACACAGCATTCATTGCTCAGAGCCAAAGTAATCTCAGAGCATACAATTACTTTCGAAATATGGAGTCAACAAAATATGGTTGTTTCAAGTTTACCCTGGACAACGATGTTTCCTCCCCACATGAATCCCTTCATGATGCCTCCCATTCCTCGGAGTGTTTAGTTTACAGCCTCACATTTAACACTCGTGCAGATTCACTCTTCCACAAGTTCTGCATGTTGTGACAGATGCACCGGGCTGTAAACACACTGGATGATAGCTGAAAAGAGGGAGAGCAGCCTCTTACATCCTATGTACTACCTTTACTGTAGCTTATGAATTTACAAATTTTGTTAGGAAAGGGATTGTGTTCAGTATCCTGAACTCCATTTCTTCATGGCTATACCTGTCGTTAGTGGTAAAATTGCCTCATTTATTTCTAATTCATAGTGTTATTTGCAGTAGGAAGCAGTTCTATTTTGCTGTTTTACCTTTGAAGATAGCATGGGGAAAACAAATTAGCAATAGTAACCAGAAATTCATACCTTAAAATTTTAGAGAAATCTTCTTGATGCAATGCTTTAAAAATATAGTGAAGGATTACATATATAATTTTTTTTGCACCTGTCAAAAAAAATGTGCCTTTCAGCAAAAGAAATCAGAAAACACTTACAGAAAAGTGGTTTAACCTTTGGCATTTACTGTAGATTGCCAAAGTAGCTGAAGTAGAGCAGAGACCTCCCTCCCTGAATGCCACCTCTCAGATGTGCGTCATCTTTAACGCGCCCAAGTGGATGTGAAAGGCTCATGTGCAGGAAAAGTGAGGCATAGAAAAGTTAAATGCCTTGGCAGGGCTACTGGCAGAGCTGGGTTCTCTACTGTGCTGTGCCCTGCAGAGTGGTTTACATTGCTCCAGAAGTACAAAGGTTATCTTTCTTGAATGGCATTTTGGCTAGAGGTTGTCATTCTTCAGAACCAATGCCCAAATGAAACAGAGCAGATAAAAGTTTCCCCCAAAGGGCTTTCAGTAGACTGTATAAATCTCAAGCAGTGTAGTAATACATCCACAGTCCCCTGGATTTAGACCTATCAAGATTTGCTCTGAGTTTCCTGTGTCTTGGTACCAGAACTTGACTCAGGTAATTATCAGGAGTTGCTTCACAGAAATCAGCACTAATTCTCTGCTATAAAATCCACATCAAACCTCCAGATGTCTCAGACTGGCAGGCAAGCTGGCCTAAACAGGTATTTTCTGTGTCTAATTTACAGCGTGTGAACCTTTTGTTCTAAAGGCAATTTAGAAAGGAAATAAACACAAGGTACTTTTATTGCAAAATGAACTCAAAACTGTGAGAAGAAGACTAACAGTAAAGAGTCGATGGTTCAGCTCATCTGCAGGAGAGAGATTTACATGGGAAATTCCCATTAGGGTTCCAACAACTTACACACAAACCCCCATGTGCCCCGATTGGAAAACAGACTTGCAGTATTATATACTATTGAGATACCAGTAGGCAATCCAGTTTCAGCTCTCTGGCATTTGCCTGTTTGCATTGGCCTGATAGGAGCATCAAAGGGAAACCACTGCCATGGAGAAACGCTTTTCTTAATTGGCATCACGAGTGAAAGCTTCTTATGACTGTGTTAGGGAGAGTAAAACCTGATGGCTCTGCAAGATGTATGTGCTAGCTTTGATGAACTGATCTCCCTCAAGAAAAAACACATGGGCATCTCTTCCATGAGTATGTTTTTAGTATCCCAGTGACATGCACATGAAGTTATCAAGTACTTTAGAAGAATAAAACAAAGGTGTGAAATTTCCTCAGCTGGCTGCCAGTACATATGCCAGACGCATAAAGCTGTATGACGTAATTCAGTAAAACAGTTTGACATAGGCTTCATTTTAGCACTAGAAATCGTCAGGAAAATAAAGCAAGGCTTCAGGGAAAATACAAGATTTCCCATGAAAGCTCAGTCTGAATCACATGTTGTATACGCCTTTTGTTGGGGTCATCTAGTGAGCACTTGTGTGGCAGTCAGTCCTATGAAAGATGAGAAGTTCACAGATCATCCCTGCAATCTCAGTGCTGGCTGATGAATCACAGAGTACATTGAAAGCATAGCCTATGACACATGAAAAGTGGTTTCCTTAAATTTGATGACTGATAAAAGAACTACTCTGACTCCTAAAAAAAAAAAAAAAAGTATTTTAGCACTGTGCAACAGCTTCATGTGTCTGTGTTTACAGAACTGGAGAGTCATTTCTTTCCGCAAACTTAAAATCCTCCCCCAAGAGGTCAACATATTTAGCTCTTCTGTTTGTTTTCCTACCTATGACTTGTCTAAAAGCAGTGTGTGAGTCTACTGGTTTGGTTGCTACTCCAAAGCATTTGATGAGCACTGAATGCATGTTGCAGTCTATATGTTGTTTGCAGGCTGCTTTATGGAAATAGTTCTTTATTACTGAAGGCTCAAATGCTGCTTCTTTGTTTCCTATGAGGTCACCTCACACAATTCCAGAAAACAAAGGCAGAAGTGTCAAGCTAGAGATGTGCTTGTTTTGTCCAAAAAGCAGGCTCAGAAGCATGAACAGATTGCAGTCAATGCAGGAATGGCAATGAGCTCAAGGGAAAAGGAGAAAGAAACCCTCCTAAAAACTTGGATCAATTAAACATCTTTTAAGCCTCACTGGTAAGCAGCCTTCATCACATGCAGTACTAACTAGCCCAGTCCCAGCCAGAGCATGGACACACTTGAAAGTAATTGCTAGTTTAAAACATCTGGAAACAGGCAATGTGAATAGGATTTATAATGGGTGGGATAGTTACAGCTGAATCACTGAATAGCATTATGACTAATGCTAGCTTTTTCCTTGGAAGCCTAACCAAGTGTTGCTTAGAGGAATGACACAAGAGCAGCAGTGGCCCGTTGACTGCTGTCACCCCTGTCAGGAGCAAGACCATTGGCAGCCTGAAGCCAATTGGCTTCACATGTTCAGAAGCGACAGCACCTGAGACACACTGCAGCAGCATTTCTCTACCTTTACATGAGTGTATTTGTCTGGGCATGTCCACAACCACTCTTCGAGTAAACAGGTACAGAACCACCATCGACTTTATGGTGTCAGACAGAGCTTGTGGGCTTTGCTGTAGAGTATCTCTGTGACTAATCAACACATTATTCCTACAGGCATGTGTGCTGCCCCAAACACATGCTTCAGATTTCTTTAGGATTTTTACAGTGAATTCACACACAGTTCATTGGCACCAGAATGGCTCTAGTGCATTGCTACCTTGCAATCCCTTCTCAGACCACAGGCATCTTTCAAAAATGACCATGGCATTTTGCACTGGCTGATTTGAAATGTGGGTCATCTTGACCTAAATGCAAACAGGAAGACCAGCACTGCAGTTGTCAGAACCTCTGCTGGAAATAAAAGCTTTTAATGCTCAAAAAGGCTTTAAATCTGCAGAGCAAAATTCAGCTGAACTAGTATGATGAACTAAAGTTGCAAGAAGTATGACTTCAGAGATTAGGGAATAGGTCCTGTTTTCAATAAAAGTCTAAAGAAGGAGGGAAGAGCTGGGGTTCAAGAAATCATCTTTGCATCTGAAGTGAACTGGCAGCTATTCAAACTGGCAGCTTGCCAGATTGTATTTCTGTTATTCAGAGCTAAAGAGTAGCTTATACATTTGAGAGATGCTCTACTGGTGTAAACAGGCAGAACTGGGCTGAAGTCAGAGGAGCAGGTTTATATCAGCTGAGAATCTGGCCCTTTGTTTGCTCTAAAAATTAAACATGGACTCAAAGCAACAACAAACTTTTTTTCCTTCCAACGTGGTACTGAGCCTGGCTGCTGGCAAGTGGGTGAGTGCCTCCTGTTTAACACACGTTGGTTGCTTTCAATGCTGTGAAAAATCTTCTGAAAGGTTAGCAAGCAGAAGTCAACACTTGAATTATCCCGTCTATAGATGGAAGCTGCACGGCAGTGACCCTGATCTCCTCTTAGCCTCATCCTATGTAACTGTTATCTTCATTGATTGTGTCAAAATAAACTTACATCATTGTAACTCTACACTGGCACCACAGCACACATAAACATTGAGAATTTATGAATTCATTCCCATGACATGATTTTTATAAGAACTCCCCAGCCTGAGCAAGACAATCTAGAGAAGATGGATGTCCGTATTGATCCTAGCCAGCTGCAGGTGCTCAGTTAGGAATGAAACTGCTCTAGGATCCTCCCCGTGCCCATACAGGACACAGACAAGGTGTGCTCAGTTAGCCTCTAGAATCCACACAGGAAGCACAGGCTGATGATTCCCCTAGCTGCCTGAACTAAGCAAAGGGAATCCAGACCTTTAAGATTTTGACAGAGCACAGTTAAGCCATATTTCCAGATGTACAGCGCTTGTTTGCAGCGCTGGCTTACATACTCCAGATGCTTTCTGCACTACTCATGTGTCCACGTGCATTTGTCCTCTGACATACACATTGGTACTTTCCCTTCTTGAGTTCTCCCACTACTAGATGGAATGATTTGTGCTTGTATATACATGTGCATTTATATTTAAAAACAGAAATGCACGATGACCAAGCTTTTCAGTATCATGATTTTGTCTTTGCTCAGTAACAGCAATAATAGCTGGGGTCCCTGTAACCACACTATTAGTCATTACTTAAATAAACACAGTAATTAAGATTCCTTACAGCTTCTAAGAGAGAGAATGTCAAATTTGTTCTTGATTCACAGCTATTTAACCAGCTATTGACTAACAAGTTTGTGCTCTAGAAGTATGAGGTCTGACTGTCAACATCTTGTATTCTTAGCCTATGATGTAAATGTTTATTTAAAGCTTGATGTGTTTTACCTCTAAATGAAAAAGCAATGCCACAAATGAAAGTTTACAAAAGCAAGCAATGGAGAAATCCTCTGGAATTAGCTTAGCATAACCCTACTCTTACCATTAAACCAGAAAACAAAATCAGCTGCACACAATGCCGTGCCAGAGACAGATTTCTGATGTTCCCAGTACAGTTATGGTCTCCTCAGTAGGTTAGTTCATAATACTGGTGATAAGCACAATGCAAGCAGAGAAATCACTCCTTGTCCACAGAGCAGACCATCCTGTGCATTCCATGGCCCATGGGTACAGGAGAAAGGCCAGGCAGACCCTTGTTGTCTGACATCTAGTAAAACATGACTCACTTCAGGGACACACATTTGGGGGAAGCCACAGAAAAATTAACTAAGCACTGCCAGAAAAAACATGGGTGTACTTAACTCTAGCTTTGTAATGGTACAAAGCATGTCAGCAGGGTACATGCTTTCCAGTGTAATCATCCTTCAACCCTCCCCAGACAGAACCAGCACATTCTGCTTCTTGTGCTACAATACTTGTAATTGCAGCATTGATCCAACTTTCTCTGTCAGACAACTTGACAATAACCTCATCATGGATTCCTTCCTTTTTCTATCCTTAATTACCAACATCACCTCCCCACTGGGGGCAGAGCCAGATTAGTCTATGTGAAATAAAAATACAACCTTACCTTCTTCCTAATGTCGATGTTTGTCATCCCATGCTCGGTCCTGTCTCTCTGCTGACCATTTTCCACATCTTCAGCACCCTTCACCATCTTGCACGTGCAGTAATCTGCTTTCTCCACGCTGCCCTGTGCACTGGAGCTGCTGATGAGAGTGCCATGTTTTATGGCTCTCAGAGAAGGTTAGAAACAGTAGTCAGAAGACTGGGATCCAAACCCCAGCTTTGGGTCTCTTTCTACTTAAAAGAGTGAAGGCAGGTCTGCTTTGTGACCAGAGCTGCAGACCATGCAGAGGTGCAGTATAGAGTTGTACATCATTCCAGAGGGCACAGGGGCTCTCATCACTCCCCATATGGTGATTCAGTTAGATGGCAATGTAACTATGGAGATAAAATGAGGCACCTTCCCTTGCCTTCTATCAAAAACCCTGAGGAGCCTTTTCTGATCACTGCCATGCACACCTTGACTGTGACCCAGCACCTCTGCGCTGGAAGCTGCCTCTCCCCTCACTTTGTCTGTGCTCCACCACAGAACCCCTTTGGGTCGGCCGCCATCTTGGGCCCACCTGAGAGGACACCCCTCAACTGTCCCCCCTGTGCTGGAGCGGCCTTCCCCCTTACTTTGAGCTCCACCACAGAAGCCCCTTGGGCTGGCCGCCATCTCGAGCCCATCTGAGAGGGATATCCTCAGCTTTCTGCCCTTTGTGCTGGAGCTGCCTCCCCTCTTGCTTTGCCTGAGCTCCATCACGGACCCCCCCCTGGTCCAGCCGCCATCTTGAGGCTGCCTGCGAAGCCGCGGGTCTCACTCTGCCCCTCTGCTCTAACGTGAGGCAGGAGTCTGCTCTCATTCATGGCAGTTTGTTAGCTTGAACCCTAGTTCAACTAGTAACTAACGGCTCAGTTTGAGCACAGCTTTGAGCAGAGGAGGAGCTGCCCAGAAGGCAGGACCAGCACTTTACCTGTTCTCCTGACACCGCAGACACATGCCATCTGAGCATCCCAACCGCTAGCACTGTGGCTTGTCACTTGGTTCTGTGACTTCTAACTAGAGCCTTCTGTATTGCATAGCCTTTCTTCCTGAAGCAGACAGAGAGAGCTTACACTAAAACTTTGTCTGAAAAAGCCTGTTGTTAAAGAGATACCCCAAAGTTCATATTGCCAAGTCTTGTCAGTAACAATCCTGTTTCAGTTGGTGATGCCTAACACCCTGTGAGTTCCCGTGATGAGTAACATCCCACCTGAACACCTTCTACTTGCCAGAGACCAGGTCATAGCTGCAGTGGTGTGTGATGGCTCTGGGAGCCAGCCAGTTCCAGCTCCGCTCAGGATTAAGTGTGGCGTGAGCCTTCCATTTCCAAACACTTCCTAACCGCTTCCTTCATATTACTCTATTTCAGTGATTTAAATTTTCTGTGACATGTTTTGGCACTCAACTGTTTTGTGAAACCCTAAATATTCCTGCTGAAAGTGCCCTGCATGTATGAGCCTCTTAAACCTTCCTGTTTATTTTATTTTCCATTCTTAATTGCTAACATTACTAATCACTTTTAGGATTACAGGCTAATAAAAAATGCAGCACAGAGCAAAGGCTTTCCCTCCATCCCAAGTGCTTATGACCCCATGGGATACACCTGATTGTGCTAAAGGATGGACTGAGAACATTTTTGAGCCTTTCACCCTATTTACAAAGCAAAGCTGGAAGTGAAATGCTTATAGAGAACTGGGAGCAAAGTGCAGGGACTGCACTTCAGTTTCAGCAGGCATCTCATAAAAGATGGACCAAACAGAAAGGGAGTTTGCTGAACCACTTAAAGCATATTTAAATACCACCAGTGCTTAACACTCAATAGTCTGACTTTTACAGTACTCAGTTTTTTGTCAGTACACTCTGTCCCTTACCAGAGCTGGCAGTTCACAAGCAGCAGTGAAAAAGAGACTCCACCCAAACGTCTTTTAACCAATTCTCCAGCAACACGCACCAAAATAATTGGATGGAAAAAAACTTGTCATTTTAAGAAAGTGCAAGAGGAACAATGTGTGCTGCTTTTCTTCCTCGATTATCCATAAACCAACTCTTCTTTATCCTGAACACAGTAAGAACACAGCTCTAAATGCCAGGCTGGCTGCAGAGCAGGCCTGGAGCCACCTCGGTGCACATCTGCTGGACGTGCTGCTTTGTGTCCCTAAAGGTTTCTAGAAAAGGAGAGACTATAAAAACGTTAACTTGAGCCATATCTTTCTTTGGGAAGGTGAAGTGATGTAATTTGATCTTTTTTTATGCAAAGAATTCAAACAGTGAATGCGCACGGGTTTGCAAGGCCAAGGCTAGGGCCTGGAGATCTGGGAATACAGGACAGAAATCAAGCTGCAAACACACTTCCAGCCTCATAAATATCTGCTTTACAATCACAAAGTGACAGCTCTGAAAACGTATCAAAATATTGGCTCCTTTCCCTTTTATATTGTCTTGGAGGGAACACTGCAATACATCTAATTCCATTTAAATTGAAAGAAATCTGGACGGTGTTTTTGCTGAAACTGGCACTTGGTATTTTTGACTCTCCAAAATGTTTGCTTCAATCACAAATGTTTGATAGGCACAAGTAAGCACAACACTGACACTTCCTCTGCAATATGGGGAGACTCTTCTGAATGTCAAAAAATAATCACACAAATATATCACAATTTGTTGCCTAAAAATTGCATTTTAAAATTGATTCCTCATATGAAACGCCGATCATGCTTTCAAGTCATGTTTCAGTTGAAATTCGTATCTTAAAGGTGAAGAACAGCTCCAGTATCTTTGGGCTGAGAGTCAGCTCTATGGAATTAATTTCCAAAGAGGGGAAAAAAAGGCTTTATGCAGAAACAGAAATATGGTTTCTATGAAGCAATAAATCTCTGCACCTCTGCAAGTTGTAAGTCACAGGCAACGTGTAAGCTTACAACTGCTTCTAATTACTGGCCTTTCCTGTGCTGAAGGAATCGTGATATTTACAAGTAATCGTTAAACATTTTAGATCCCTTTCTTGGGGAACTTTCTTTTCTGAGTTAATAACCACAACCTTTGAATAACCCAATGAAATACTGCTGAGGCTGGCTTCCCCAGTGTGCTCATAAAGAATATTTTGCACATGATATACAGGAAACAAAGCAATAAGCAGGATAGTAAACACCCAAATCCTTGCCCTGCTGACACATGGCCAAACCATCTGCTCTAGCACAGGAAGATCCTTCAGTAATGAAAACACACCTAAGCCTTGCTCACGTGGCTCCAGTGTCCCTGCAGACAGGGGTACAACAGCCCAAGGGAGTTCTTCAGGCTAAGGACTAACAGCAGACTCCTTGGCTTGACTGTGCTCAAGCCAGGCTTTGTGCAGCATGGGACTGAGGCTGTGCCTTGACATGCAAAAACCAAATGCCTGCAGAATCAGAGTTTTGAACTTCCAATTAGAGTGAAGAACACCACCATTTACCTAAACAGATCTACTGTTTTCTGCAAGAAATCACGACACGTAGAAGCCTGTGGATAAAAGAACACAGAAAGAAAATGGATGCGGCCACCCAAAATCAAGTACCGCCTTAACACACACAATTCCCACTGAAGTTTATGGGACATGAGGACACAGCAGTGAGACAGAACTTGACCTACTGCTGTTGGCCCTGCACAGCCTCAAATAAATGAATCACAGCACCAATTATTAATAAATTGATATATACTTTATTATGCACAAGAGACTAAGATGACATGACACTGTGGTTATCAAAACTGTACAACTACGCATTTCCACAAGTCTCTAAAATACTGAATGCAACATGAAATACAAATGGGGTGTTCAGACTGGCCACAGGTATTAGCAAGTAAATTTCTCCCATTCTTTGATTCAAAAAACATCTGGCATTTAGATTCTAAAGAAATGTACTTATTTAATTCAAACATGAGAATATTGTGTTTAGAAATGGTAGGAACGTGGCAGCAAAGATCTCATAACGCTATGAACATCCCTACAAATGACAAACAACAACAGGGCAGAACAGTCACCTCACACGAAGGGCTGTCAGCAAACCAACAGTACAGTCTTCTTGTGAAGCATGAGGTAGATATATGTAACAGAAGGAACAGTACATACAGGAGAAACAATGGTTACAATAGGGCAGGGGGAAGGTTACAATCATCAGCATCTACAAACATTTTGCAAAATCCATTTCTATGTGGAAAATGCTACAAAAACAGCCTAACACAGAAAGATGTGACTTCTCAAAATATGAATATAGTAATGTCCAAAACCAAATGCTGTCAAAGGTTAGAGCTAGTGATTAGACAACACATGACACAACGAGCAATCTATTTTGGAGTTTAAGTATGCTACCAATAGCTTTTACAGACAAAAAGTATCCCTTTTAAGCCCAATCCTCCCATTCTTACATAAGAAGTCCCTTTGCAGTCAATTCCATCATGCTAAAGTTTACCCTCCCTCACGCCTGTCCCCCTGAAGCCCTGCTTTAGGGCCTCCGTTGCCCTTCCAGCATGGCAAGACCAGGTCTGATAGAGGTTGGAACCAGCGGCTTTGCAGTTACACATTCACCACACAGAAACTTGCTGTAGAGACAAATGGCTGCTATAAAAGTAGAGCTTATAGGTGGATCAGTACTCTGAACTGCAGGCAACTACCAGCTGCTGGGAAGTACTATCCATTTTCGTTATAAAGCCATTATCTGCGAATGCCTGGGTTTGGTTCCCTCTCTCCCTCTTTATTGAAACAGAAATGGCTGTTCCATCTGCTAATTACATGTAGTTTTGGTAACCTCCAGTAGGCAATTAATTCAGATTGATAAAAATGTCTGAATTAAATAGCTGAATACACCAAGTTCTGTTAATTTAAATTGTATATCAAATACAAGGCAACAAATTGAATCTTTCATCTTTATATATTTTTTGGTTTATCCAACGGTAAATATAAATCTGTATATTATTTTAAAATTAAGAGGTTTTCTTGATAAAAAACAACAATAATGCAGCATGTTTCTCTCAAAAATATACAATTATCTATTTTACATAAAAGTTTTCAACCTGCCCATCCCAACAACCAAATCCAATACTTCCTATGAGAAACTACTTAATAAAATATCTGAGGAAGGAAAGGGTTAAAACAGGAAAAAGAATTTACAAGATATATAAATTTCACAGTAATTGAAATTAAACATTTCATATAGAGTAACTTACATTTATCTAAAACATTTAAATATATCTTTATACAGAAATTTAATGTAGTAAAATATAGCTATGATTGAACTTAAAGACTCTAGTCTTCTTTGAAGACATCTTTAAAGACTTTACACATAGAATATGCTTATACAATACATTCTGCTGAAGGTTAGGCAAAGCGCTTTCTTTTCAACCACACAGGAGGCACATTTGTCCTCCCAACATCTCGTAACAGAGCCAGTCCTGCATCCCCTTAAGCATGGGAATAACTACACTCACATGACATCCTCCTCATGGGACCAGCACAGCCCATTGGCCTTGTAACATAAACCACTTTTGGTATAAGCAACTCTATACACTGACCATCTGCAAGGACTCCAAGAATAGCCATAAAATGCAGAGTTGAGCATGTGCTTGTACTAGCAAGGACAAGGTGTGTAGTTACTCATATGCATAAATGCTTGCAGGATTAGTAACAGATTTGATTTAAAATGAGTTAATATTCCACCTGATCCTGGGCACTTGCATGTATTGCATCTCTTGCACTTTGACTATCCTGGCATCAGCAAGGCACAAGTGTAGAATCAGCAAAAGAAATCTGCAGCTCAGACTTCAGGGCAGACTATCACTCTAGTATAATGAACTCCCTTCTCCTCTTGCAGAACACAGGCAACCTTTGCTACAATTAATGAAAGTTACTGATTGTGTTTTTAGAGGAAAACAATGCCTGTTTTTCTTCAGAAGAAGGATCAGTAGAACACATTGCAATTACAAAGTGGCAACATAACAGTCAAACAATTACACATTAAAAGTGTCTTTTTTCATTTGGCATTGATTTGGAGGTCAAGATATGGCAATGGTACTAAAAAAATACTGTGACAATTAGTACCTTTCTGCCATTTCCATATTCCAACACTACTTTGGGACTATCCAATTGCAATGTTCATACACCAGTTTGACACAAACAACTGCACAACTATTTTAATAGCTTCATTTCGATACGCAGTGTGTTGCACAAACAGGCTGTACTGTACATTCTTTGTGCCCTCAAACCCATTCCTTGTTTCAAAGGGGATCTGGGCTAGCTAAAGGATTAGAACCAAATCACCTTTTTTATCTCCACTATCAACCTATCATAAACTGAAGAGAGAGTTGTTTTTTAATATATCTATATATATAGATGCATTATATATTTTATGTAAGGAAGGAACACTAATTTCCCAATTGTTAAAGTGGTTAAGTTAGGCTCTGTATACATAGGTACACATCTATTTGCATAAAGACATTGCCATTAAAGGTACACACATCTATGTTAGTGCACAAGACCATTATTTGTCTTAATGTTTGTGTGCGCCTTCATTTGGTATAGGATATTAAAACCTCTGTTATTTAAAGAGCTTTGGCCCAAAGAATAAGAAAGGGAATGTTACGAGTGTGCTCCTCTCCAATATCAACAGATAGTAAACCAAAAATACCTGGAACAAGCTTGAAGCTGCAAACATGATGGGAAAGCAAATGAGATGCTGTAGCTGTAAGCTGAACAAAACAAAGGTTACTCAAAAGTAGCTAAACATAGCTGAATAGAATGTTATTAACCAAAGAGATCTGACCTTGAGGCTTGTTTCAGAAACAAAAATCCTTTGACCTAAGATTATCTTTCTTTTGCTTATGTTGCGTAGTGATAAGACAAGGGGTAAAACCTTTAAGCTAAAACTGGGTAGATTTAGATAAGATAATAGGAATAAGTTCTTTACTGTGAGACTGGTAAGGCCATGGGGCAGGTTGCCTGGAGAGGCTGTGGCTGCCCCATCCCTGGCAGTGGTCAAGGCCAGGCTGGACAGGGCTTGGAGCACCCTGGTCTAAGTGGAAGGTTTCCCTGCCCATGGCAGGGGGTTGGAACTAGGTGATATTTAAGGTCCCTTCCAACCCAAACCATTCTATGACTCTACGACTGAACTCCTATAATTAATACCTCATGTCAGAAAGAAGGCTTAGGGAAAGAAAAAGGTCATACAGACAAAGCAGCATTTTCCCAAACTGGCATAGATTTCACATTGAGGGCCCACAGACCCCTAGAACAGGTTGCAGTACTGTAAAATTAGTAGCTTTGTCACTCGTTGCACAACACCCTATAGAAGATCCAACAGGCTGTGTTTACCCATGCATTGTGTGCACGTATACACACACACTCACACACACAGTGGCTTCTCCAAAAGAAAATCAGTCTTTTTCTTTTTTTGGTAGAAAAATCCCTCCTCTTTTTTCCTTTCCTTTCCCCAAAGCAATCCTTTTAACTTTAAAGAGCTGATGTCCACACACAGTCCTTTGAACCTATGCCCTCCTACGTGCCTCTGCAGCATTAGGTGGCACTGCTGCTGGAGCAGGGGGTGCTTTGCGTGCTGCCGATGCTGTGTGCTGCACTGCTGTTCTCAGAGGCTGGCGGGGATGTAGGGACCTGCTGCCTTCCTGTGGTTTCTCCTAAGGGAAAGGGGAGACAAAAAATAGGGTTGGGAGAAGGGCAATTGAAAATGTTAATTGTCATGAAAAACAATCCTCCATTCCTCCCCAGTCTTCCTCTTCTGGCGGTTTGTATTGCCACGCAATGACTATCGTGGGTGATAGTCCTCAGAGTACTGCTGGAAATGTTACTAGACTTTGACACCTGAGCATTGCACGTGGGGGAAACAATAATGCTGTTTTCTTAAGCATTTTAAAAGCAGCTGATGAAAACTGCCAAGATAGACACTGTCTATTGTCTGTTGTCAGCTGTCACTCAAATGGATCCTGTTACATGACTCTGACCTCTTTATAGTTTTGCTGTTTCACGGAAAAAGGCCAGTGAAATGTAGGCTTTAGTTTCAACATCAGCTTATAGAGCAGCATACTCAGTAAAAGTGGAGCTGAAGACAATGTTCTTCAATCAGCTGGATACCACATACCCTGAGACATGGCCAGTTTTGTTTGTGTAAAAAACCAAGCGATCCTGCAAGCCTGACTTGATTTACTCCAAGTATAATTTACGCGAGGTTCCCCTATAAGCTACCACAGTTACAACCTGAAGCGGGAAGAAGTCTGACCAGTTCTTGTTAATTGTTTACTCATGGTAAATTAAAAGCTCTTTGTTACTTGCACTGCCAAATCAAGCACTAGGGGTGAACACAAGCCGTGTTTATGGCTTCTGATAACACCTAGATTTCTGTCTGCTCACCTCACACCTCTCTGGCACCTGTGGCTCAGATGCTGTGAAAAAAATCCAGGTCTCAACTAAGGTGGAAGTAAAAATTATGTGAATACCCAACAGATCATAAAGAGGCCATGTAGGAAACCACAACTGACATTTTTAAAGTTACAGTGCTCAAATCTGCAACCTTAGCAATATTAAAATAGTCTCTTCAAAACAGATGGCAAGGCTGTTTGTATGACATGCACTGTAGCTGGCCTCTCCCTTGAACTCCTCTCTCAGGCTGTGAAGCTGCGATCCCAGCAGCAGTAACAGACTGCTGCTGCTTGAACTGCAGACCAACCATGGCAGCCAGCACCAGCAAAGGAGCAAGACGGAAACATTTTGCCACATCATAGACAGGGATGACTGGGAAATAAAATCAAAGGCTGGTACATCTCCTGCCTCATGAGTTTACAGTGACACAGTTCTCCTGCTCTACATTGCCCTGATGCCATGGGCCAGTTCTGCAGAGTCCAATTTTAATTCTCTGCTCAAGATTTGGTAAAGCTCTCGTTATCTGGCGTCTGCTTCAGCGACAGGTTGAATGCTGGAAGCACAGCCTACATCCAGAGGGTTACAGAGCAGGGATGAGCCAGCTTCCTCCCCCAGGAGCTGCTCTGGCACATCCCCATGCCCTGTGTGCTGCTGCCCAGCTGCCAGAGCCCCAAGCGCCTCCGGAATGCGGCTGCAGAGGAAGTGCACCTTTAACACTTTGTGTCTCGGGTCAGAAGATGTCCTTCTGCAGGCTGCTCGGTGTTCAGAGGTCTGCCACAAACAAGGGACCTCCGAGTATTTCTCACAGAAGAGGTTGCAACTGAACTTTGTAATGGGAACCAGCAGGTCCGCTGTTAGCTTGTGCCACAGCTGTAAGTGCACATAAGGCCCCACCATGCACAGCTCTTGCCTTACACCCCACTGGCTTAGGAATGGGGAGGAAATAGGGGATGGGACAGGACAGTGAAACAACAAACTAAACCACTAAACCACATTGCCCAGGAGACCAATGAAATGCTTAAAAAGAGCATGAGGATCTCACTCTTGAATTCAGTACTCAGTGCAGCATTTACTCCTGTGAGCAGATTTTTATTCTCTTTTTCCCAGTGTAAGAAATATCTACGCAGCTCGTCCACGAGCAGCAGATTTCTGCTGCAGCTCAGAATCTACCCTCAGATGTCAGTAAATAAATTGAGTTTTAGCTCTAATTTGCATTGGAAATGGCTCTGCAACTCATCACAAGAAACTGTAGCAAATCAATGCCTGTATTATGCTGTAAAAGCTTTCGTGAGCCTTGCCTGGATGTCCTCCCCTCGCAGCTCACTGCCTTCTCCTCCAGTTGTTTGTGTACAAGTCTTCCATCTTTTTGTACTACAGGATATATTTACAAAGGCAGTGATAAGCAAACTCCCCTTCATTAAAGCAAAACAAGCAAACACAAACATGAAAAAGCAGCGAGGCAGTGAACCCTACCCCAGCAGCAGGAGGAGAAGCTGTGATGGGTGTGCAGAGGAGAGGCAGCCCCCCTGGCAGGGCCCCTGCCAGCCCTCCCTGCAGCTCTGCTGTCACCCATTTTACAAACCACATGGTTACACGCAGCTCTGCGTCAGCCTCGGCACAGCAATACAATCTGCATGCATTTAGCCATAAATTCACTTATAAGCTAAACACATGTTGGCTTTATTTTATGGCAGAGTGACAAATGCAGTGCTGGGGTCCCTGTGCGAGCCCAAAGGCTCACTTTACTCCTCCCAGCTTCTCTGGAAAGCATCTTAGGAGACATCTTTCCTTTGGTTAGGGATAGGAGCCTCCTTTCCCCTGCTGTAATTCAATTGCCTCTGCAGCACCTCATCTCTAGAGCACAATCAGCAACTCCAATACACCAAACAATCATTTGTCAAACAATAACAAATTCTGAATGTCCTCAAGCAAAAAACAACCCAAATCACAGGGCTGTTATGAACACAGTCTAGCAACCGCATCTGGACTGGCTGACTTAGCCTGCATTGTATTTCCTCAACACCTAGCTAATCTGTAGTGAAGACTTTTTAAAGAATATTCATAAAAGGATGTAAAGAAATGTAAACTATCACCACAAAGGCATTTTCCATTTGCCTTTTTCATGTAAACAGCTTCATGTATCTCATCTTACTGAACCAGAACTGCTCAAAATGGGCATGTCTTATTTATTGACGGTAAACAAGCTTTTACCCATCTGAATGCGACAACATGCACTTTATTATTCACACTTAGGAAAGCTGCCAGTTGTACTCCCTGTCCAGGAAGTCTGAATGTTTGCTTTTCTATCTCCATTTGCCAAATATAATTGGTTGCTATGTTAGTTTATTTTAAATCAGATCCATAAAAAAGGGAGCAGTGGGGGAGGAGGGACACTTTAAACTTCCCAGATTTTGGAACATTTTACCCTCTATACTTGCAGCACTGCCTGGAGAAGGAGAAACACACTTTCTAAGGGAATGAAGCAACTGATGTTCTCTGCAACAGTTTACATGGGTTAGCAGTCTCATTAACTCCTCAGACTTGCACATGTCCCTGCCCTGCCTAAACACAGTTAATTATCCCTACTAAGATACTATCTTGACAGGTATTTATCTGGTTACATTTTGAAAGGTTTCTGCATCCATGCAGGATGCAACATTTGTGCTTCTTCCTAAAGACAACCAGGTAAATTGGGTTAATTGTGGCAAACATCTGATACTTTCCCTTTGTTCCCCTAGGGTCAGGACCAACCCAACAGCAGAAAGCTTTCAGTCATATTCCATGTCCTTTCACGGGCTGGAGAAAGCAAAGTATGGAGTCCTTTTGCACAGCAGTTAGCTAAAATTCCTCCTCTGTTGCTGTAATCCTAGCCTCCCCTCTCTCCTCCTCTACTACCTGTGTATATGAGGACATTTGTACTCCATTATTGTTTCAGAGAGTCTGCAGTATTCTAAAGCACAATTCTGATGCTTTGGAAGAAGCTGTCCATGACTGAAATCAGCAACACGCTAGATAAAAGAAAACCACAAAGAAACCCTCAACGCAATAATCATCCTTTAATATTTGGGGAAGAAATTCTACTTATTTTGTAGTTCTCTCCTACTGTCAATTGTTTGAGATTTAAATGTTACTGGCATATTAATATGAACAAGACAGCTCATTTATGTAAAGCTTTCTCTATGCTAGAATGAGTCTAACAGTAGAGACATAGTGATGTAAAACCTTTTCCTGTATTTCATACAGGACTACCTTTCTTCAGAAATTCCCAGTTGCCATTCTCCACCAGCAGTAGCCTTTGTCCATGCTCTTTGGGCACTACCTAAACACTTTAGAATGAGCTCCTATGTTCCAACCTTTGGTCTGAGGTTTGTTAGAAGCCCCCACGCTATTTGCAACAAACAAGATTTCAGAGCACAATTCAACAATGCATGAATTCTCTAATGGCAGAAGACAGCCACTCTGTAGATGAAATTTAGATTATCTTCCTCTTCCCTCCCCCTTTGTTTTAATAAAGGCCTGCAGCCAGCTCCAAAATGTTTTCACTGCAGCTGGATTATCTCGTCTGCCACAGCAGTTGGCCTTTAAGAGACTGTCCCTGCCAGAGCTTCCACTGTACTCTGCTGCAAATTGTGCTTTGGAGAGAGGATACAATGCACAGAAGAAATACATGCACAGGAACACAGGTTCATTTTCACAATCCTTTCAAAACCTGAACCAGATATTCCTAGGTATTTTTTATCACTTCTGCAAATCTCTCATAAGTTACAATATCCTTTCTTTTCTTATTTGCTACTTTTGTCTGGCTTTTTTCTCCACTTGTTTTCCCCTCTCAAACACAAAGCAAGAGCAGCCACATGCTCTACTACTTGTATGCAGTCACTATGATGTACTTTGTTAATGTAATTCTTTTAATGGGATTGGTCCAAGTCCTATTGTTCCTGAAGGATTTATCATGGTGGCTTGTCGGTGTTCCTTTACTACTGACACACAACATGCGGCTATAGATGATTCTATATGTGAACAGAGACAGAACTTCTATATATAACTTCCAATATAAATGATATTACTTTAACAGTGCTTGATTTTACGTTAATGGAGTCTACCTATTTGGAAATTATCTTCTTAACTTACACATTCATTCATTGAAATTGCACTGATTTTGCTTCCACAATGTTTCAGCAGTATTGAGGCAGAATTATACTATTTATACATATTATCATAACCTTTAAATTTTCCACATGTCTCAAGTCCAAACAAGCTTCATGCACAGCTGATGCACTGAAAAGTATTAAACTGCTTACATAAAGTCCTTGTAGTGCCAACTAGAAAAAAAAACACAGGTTTTGTATTTTTTTTTTCAAATTAACATAAGCTCCTGGGTCATAATATTTACAAAAGCTCTGACTAACAGGGCTGGATTCTCACTCCTAAATAGCTTCCTAAATGATGTTTTAGATGCTGAAAAACCCTGCAGTGGGCTACAGGAGAATTCCAGTGCCACAGAGCCTCAGGTTTGATGTCCAGAGACCTTGGTAGGGTCTTGTCAGGTCAGAAGTGGAAGCAGTTAGGAATGCGTATGGATCCTGAAATACTCCATAATTCACCAGCACCAAAGATAAGATGTTGTAAATCAAAGGCCCATCAGTGTCCAGTCTTTGTCTGTACCACCTTGCAGGTTATATGCAACAGAAAGTTCCCAAAACTCTTTCTTCTTCCAATACAGTATTGTGTTTCTGCTAACTTATCATGCAAAAAAATTTCTAAGGTACTGAAAAATCACCTATGCACAAAGGCTGTATCAATTCAGGCACATCCCTAGTTATTTGTTTGGACAAAATTAAGTGAGATCACAAATGACTTCTATCAATTTAATGTCATAGTTGAAGAATGGAGGAATAAATAATGGGAGCAAAATTTCTATGTAATCAAAGCCCAGGAAACATTTTCAAGCCTAGTAATATTGAGAATATATCTACATAAATAAAGCATTCTCTCAGCCATTTGGCCCACTACTCATACTGATCACATCTCATTCCCGGTCACACCAGCCTAATTTAGGAACTGCAAGAAATGTTTTAAGGAGGAGTATGGGAGCCAAACGGGATCCATTAACTGAAATGTTAACTAAATCAGAAATACAGAGATGCTACTAATGATTATGCACGAGGAATACTCAGTTTCATTCATGTCCCAAGTGAGTTTTCAAGATCTGTGTTTAAAACTATTTCAGCAAATTTTAAATCATGTTCATAACATAAAACATGATTCCATCCCTTTAGGGAAGGGCGGGTTTCAATCTGCCAATATGCACCAACAGGCTCATGGGAGGAGGTGCTGGAAACACCCTAGTAAGAGCAGAGAGCAAGGAACAAAGCCCAGGATAGCCTCTGCAAGGTGGGATGAAAGGAAAGAAGGCCCAGCCTGAGTTCAGACTGCATGTCCTGCTGCATGATCTGCACTGAGGTCTGTGGGAGCCCTCACCCTTACCTGTGTGGGAGTAGATGAACCAGAGTGCTCCTGTTAGCAAGGCGCCGATTACAAATGCTGCAAAGGCAATGCCCACCACAGTCAGCGTGTCCAGCCCATAGAACACAGCTGCAAAAGAAAACACACATTATAAGCACTTGTCGTGTTCAGTGGCAAATACTGGTTTATAGAAATCCATCTTAACCTTTCATGGGAAGGTCATTTAAAAATTCATAGTTAATTAAGCACTATTTTAAGGAACAGTGAGCTCATTTGCATCAAGGAAATAAAAATGATGCTTTCAGACACTGGCTTCACTCCAAGCAACTGTTCCATATCACAAAGGAAAAATCCACCTCAGCAGACCCAAATCTGGAAAACGCTGCGACAATCAAGCATTTTCAGTTGGCATTAATTACCCGCCTTCAATGACATATCCATTTATCTTACAAATGTATTTCAAAAGGGCTGAGATTTTTAGCAAAAGATGCTTTTCATTTAAATGCTCTAATACTCAAGCAAACTTTTCCCTACATCTCCTACAAGTTCAATCTGAAATCTAGGTGGGGAACGGAACTGCTGTTAAGAGGAAAGAGATGCCAGCAAAAAGTCAGTGAAAACATAAATAGAAACAATTGTTTTTCACATTTGGCAACGCTTTCAATAACTGAAATTAATTCCAGAACACAAAAATAGAACCACACACACACGCAAGTAACATTCTCGGGGAGAGGCCCTTTTGCAGTGCCATTTCCAGGGTAACAGCATCTGGTTCCTGCATGTGTTGCCCCCCTGTATTAACCCAATGTTTCACCAAACAGTGAATTAACCAGCCGAACAGTGAAACTTGGCTCTTGTGGTTTTCTTTCTGGTGATTAGAAACACTTCAAAAAATAACCGTCACTTTTAGTGATCATTTGGGGGAATTTCTTCTCACAAAATTGATTTCTAGTTTCAGTCTTTTTAATGTCTCCCAGTGCACCAAATGGTTTAGGCCAGTGATTAACGTTTTAGTAAGCTGGCCAGGAAATGAACTGACTGGATCTTCTCAATAGTATCCTTCAGTGGAATTTCAGTTCTCAAAACACAATCAACACCCTCATCTTACATGTGCCTGCATCCAGCAGATGTCCCTATGGACGTCCCCTAGTCCAAAAACTCCTGAGTTCCTGAGGGTCTTCTGGCAAATGTCTTCTCCAACAGTTCCTATTGGCAAGGGCCTCCAGGACTCACTTCTGGGTGCCTGTGACCAAGTTTGTATATGCAATAGCTGACAGATAGTGGCTTAGAAGGCTTTTTCTCCCAGAAGCATAATTTTTCATTCCCTTTGCTATTTTGAGCAAATTTAGTCCCAGAGACATACGGATAAGGGCAGAGTTAAAAAAAAAAGCCCTTCTTTGCACTTCCTCTTCTCTACCCATTCTTGATTTTGGCTACAAATTATCTTCACCTTCCTGTTTACTACTGTCTTCTAGTGATACTTGTTCCCTTCCTATTGACCCCGGTTAATTCAATGCGTCAAGACAACAGAAAACACAGAGGAGTTAATCTGTATCAAGTCAATGATCTCATCTCCAGCATGACCTGTAAGTGCTGGTGCCAGAGTAACTGGGGATGTGGCCAGCTGCTGTGCAGGGTAAGAGTGAGGTTTGGAGTAGAACACAGGAGCTCCGTAAGCTGGCACAGCTGCTGAAATGCTGCTATAGGGAAGCAGTGAAGGGGGAAATAACAAACACACATCAACAAATGCACTTCCTAAGGCTGCATGGTGCTTTCCCAGATCTGATTTGCACATGTACAAAAGGTCACAGCCCTTCTCTCTAAATGCTGATGGGAATCTTTCAATCAGCAATACAGAGTTCTGTCCTGTACCAGAATTTCACATGCACACATACACATGCTCAGAAAGCTTTAAGATAATTTTCTTCATTGATCTAATACTCTCTAGATAAAAGTTTTAGGCTTAAAAGATATTTATTTAAGAGTTACTTACGTGGCTGTCTCACATTTGGCTTTGGAAGGGAAGAGTCTAATTAAAAACAAAGAAAGAAAAAAACACAAACCATTAATCAGAGTTCCACATACAGCCTACCAACTATGCAAGCAACCTTCAGGACCTGATCTGACATAAACACATTAACTGTAATCTTTACAAACCAGGAACTTCAGGAAAACCAGCCCAAATTCAATCGTCTTGCTCAGCTCAGAAGAATTCCGTTCGTGTATTGATCATTCCTTGGAGGAACACATCTACAGTACAGTTCATGCATCGTACATTTTGCTGGCAGGTACATTGCAACTTCTCACACCCAAATGTCACCAGATCTGACCTGTACTAACTCTGGTTATCCCCACATGGAGCTCTTAAAGAGCACAGATTGCAAAGGCTGGCTTTAAGGTGATAACAATCATCTGAGTATTCACTAATGACAAACATGAGATATCAATGAGTTAAATAACAAAATTCAATCAAACACTGGCTATCGTAACTGAAGAAAAGTCACTATTATGGCACGATACACACTGCTTTGTCTAAATTGCATGAATATGTGTTGATTCGTAGTTTCCTGACTCTGTCCTACTCAGTATTCTGCCTTAGAAGTTTGGTGATATAACGATATATAAGAAATAAATGATCGTAGCTATTATATCAAAGCTATTATTCTTGGCAAGAATATCAAATATCATCATCATTATCAGCATGCAACAGAAAAAGACAAGTAAACATATGCTTAAAAATGAAGAATTCTCCCTTTTGATAACTGTCTTCTCTTATCTTTCTCCAAATATGCCACCCCAAGCAGAAGAGCCAGAGATTCTGGCTTTGGCCCCAAGGACCTGTTTGGTTAGCTGCAGTTTGTTTCTGGACTGCCCAGTAACCTAGGGAGCTCATTTAAATTCTGGCTTATCTGAGTGTGTCCAGTGCAACAGCTGTAAAAGGATTTGGTAAGACAGTGTCCCAATAGTTGTTTTTGTATCTTTAGCAACTGAGAAAAAGAGCTGTCTAACTGCTACGTAAACACAGCAGCTCAAAAATACTGCAAATAAGTATGTTAAATTAACCTCTAAACTGAGACCATGCTTCTACCTTCTGAACCCCAAATGGCAGCACTAAACTGCCAGCGGTACCCTACAAGATCATTAGGCTCACATGTGTGTACACCATCCAAAAAAGCATTTTATTCTTAATCTGTGTTATTGTCACTTGTTCTAACACACAGCAAAAGTGTAACTTCATGCAAGATATGTGAAGAGGACTGGACTGAAACCAAGGAGCACTACCAGTATAAACATGGGTAAGGGCACTATCAGTTTGTCCAAACACTCCACTAGCATATCCCAAGTGCCAAGAAAATGCCTTCTGAGCTGAGGGGAGAATGAATTTTCCATGCTCATTCCACCACTGGCCTCTCTACAGAGGATATGAAGTCTGTTAATGATAGGCTACAACGCCCACTATCAATTCTCTCCAGTCATCCAGTTTTTACACATATTTTAATATGATTTGCTCAGTGCAACACAGAAGCAGTGGGAATACTTAAGGTCCGGGAAAAGCATCTAATTTAGAATCACCAGCAGCCAGTCCTTAAAAATTACCATGATTTTCTAGAGCTTTATAAGATAGAGGCACTTGTTAGCTGCTCACCTGACCTCCTTTCTATGACCTGTCTCCTTTTGCTGTGGAATAATTATAGTTTCCACACTTAACAAAAATCTGAACAACTGGTAGATTATTTCAACAGAAGAACATCTATTTCTTAGCATTTGAATGGCTACCATTGAATATGCCTCTCACTGAAGGTGGGGACTGTGCATGAAATGCAGGAATGCAAAGGCAAAGAATGTGGCAAGGAGTTTTAGACACTTCCATTGGGATCTACTGGAATAATGTAAGCAACTGAGCTTGGAAATAACTAACAAAATTAGGAGAAGAGTTATTTCTATTCAGACACACAGTTCTGGTTTCAATTGCAGTCAATGACAGTCATAAGCCTATGTTCGAAGAACAAAAGACAGCACCTATGCAATGACCAATTTGTTCTGACTTTGAAATGTCAAGTGCATGACTTCCGCATTTAGCTCAGAAAACAGGTCCAATGGCAGTAACTCACATAAGATGCTTTACAGCAGTGAAAGCTGGCCTGTTCCCATGAAAGCAAATGAAGGACACCACACCTTTGAAGTATTAATTCTCCTGTTCAGTATTTCTCCAAATCTTATGCTCACATATTGGCCAACAATGGCATTTGACTTTTGGAAAGGGGCTGTTTGATTCACTGCAGAACAATTGCATACCAACAAAGCTATGCTGTTAATGTGCTGCTTTGTACGGTATCTGAAAGCTGTGATATGCTGGAGAGATTTCCACCAAACACCCCACAATTAGACTAAATCACCCACAATCCAACAAAATGCTCTATCACACTGGTGTCTTGTAACTAATCTTTATAAATTTAGCTCATCTATGCACACTGAGAGCTTGTGCCTCTCACAAAGACGACATTCTCAGTGGAGCCCTAGATGGGAACTGTGCACAATGCTCCACACATCGGAAGGGCAAGAGAGCTCAGAGTACAAGTCTGTTTATTGAAGGCTGAACTTCAGTTGCAGGATTTACTCATTCCCAATAGAATAACCGCTAAGGAAATAAGAAAGAGAGCTTTGCAAAAAGAAAGAGTGCAGAATCAGGCTCAAAGCACAGTCTGAATTCTACCACATTGACAGATCAAATACTTGCCTTTAATTCAGAGTGGATTTGATCTATACATTTGTGAAACCCCCAAAAACTAAATATGAGCTGACTTGCAGAGTTAAACAGAAGCAGTTGTTGCTTATGTCCCCTAGCAATGCTGTATGGAACTTTACATTGTTTGAAGACTAAAAAGCATGCACTGTATAAAGGAGGTTAAAGGACTTCCAATCTGTATCCTTTTGACACTCCCCAGAAAAGCATTTCAAGGGTCAAACAGTCTTTAGACACAATTGGAAGATTTTGATGTGCACATGAAGCTACAGAAGCTTCTAGTTAAACTCCTATGTTAACACAAAAAGGAAGACAACACATGCATTTTCTTCTCCAAATGCATCAGGACGTGACTGATGCTGCCACAGGGATTCACTATGAAAAACTTCTGATTTTAAGGTAACTTTGAACACAATTCCTACTTCCCATCATTCTCAGGACATAATCTTAAAATAGAGCCCAGTCCCATCGTGGTTTTTGGCATTATCTCATAATGCTCTTCAGCATTCCAACTCCTTCAACCAGTTACTAGCCGCACTTGTGGGGTTTTTCCTTCAAGATTATGGAATCAAACAAGGCCCAAAGTGGAGCTAAAACTCTTTGCACATCTCACCTTTTGCTCTGAATATCAGGCTTTATAGAGTCCTCAATATTCTGAAATTCCACTGTTGTTATTCCTAAATATATATTTACAAGCAAAATAAATCACACAACAGGAGAAGAGTACTGCCTTTGATCTCTGGCCAACTAGAGGTTGCTGCAAGTGCTACTAATAAATAGTCATACTTCTGAAAACCATACTGGTATAGGACGGTATCCCTTTCACAATGCCTGTCAAAACCACATGCCCAGAGATCAGTAACAACAGTTAAAAACCAGCAATGAACTGCCATGATGACTGCTGCCAAGGATCAACTAGTAGTATCTTACAAACACAGTATCGTAAGATCATACAATGCCACATGGAACTCTCTCTTATTTCAAGCAGCTGTATCTCATACAACAATATAATCTCATTTTCATACCTTCTGGTTTTCCTTCATGTGATACTACAACGATGGGCTTGGTGAAGGTTTTCTTGTTGTGCATCATAGCCAAAATCATATCCACATTGAGAGAAGTGCAAGCTTCATCAGGAGGAATGCACTGCAAGTGGAAGAAGCAGGGCATGAGGTCACGGTCCCCTGTTGCCAGCTCCACAGTTGCCCCATCATCAGTTTTATCCTGTATTATTTACCAAAACAAAAGGAGAACCTCCAAACAACCCCACCTAATGTACTGGCAAAGGTAATTCTTAGCTGTGCTTCAGGACACAACCTTTGCCTTCATTAAGAATCTGCTAACCTTCATAACACGAGCTACTACTGAACTTAAAAAGAAGTAATTATTTTACGATAGATCTGTTATTAAAAATCTGGTAGCCAAAACTGTAGCTCCCAATATGTGTTGATCAACACTGAAAAGTCATCTTTAAAAAACCCAAACAAAACATTTTAAGGAGAATGTGCATAGACCCTGAACAAATTCCAAATTCTTAGAACATATTCTTGAACAATTAATTTACAGCCATTTCCATTAGTTATAAAGGAAAATTTGGCAGTTCTCTTTTGTAGCAGTCAGACCGCACTATTACCTGGCATTCTGCATGTCTTTGGAAATTAAAGGTTACATTGTTTATGCTTTGGATTTTAGGTAGCAAAGATAAATTTGAACCACTTTAATAAAAAGCAATTTCTATTTTTTCCTATGTAACCACCTAATGCAATTTAAACAAAAACCACAAATCAGGCAGTCAAAATGCTTAGCATTGCAAGCCTTATCTATTAAAGCCTTGACACTAGAGATAAAATGTTCATGATATCAATGCCACAGAAAAAAAGTTGATACACTTCAAAGTTCAGATGATAAAAGCAAAATCACTTAATTTTCATCTAAATCAGAAGCTTAAGACTTCAATAAATTACTGACCTTTGGAAGTCCTTGAGTATCTTTATCTTTGTTGGTACACAAAGTCAACTCACAGTGAAGAAAGAGCAGTGAGATGTTGAATATTGGTTTAAACACAAAGCTAAACCTCTTTTTGTCCTGTGCATATGGCATTAGGAAGTTCACCTTCTCAGTGCTGTAGAATTTAACAGATTCATCTTTAGGACAAATGTTTTCTATAATGGTGTAGTCAGACATTCTATCGGGATTTGAGAGCGGGGAAACGAAGCATGTTTGAATGGCAAAGCCCAAGGATCTGTCAGCTTTAGTCACAGACACCTGTATTAAAGAGAGGCAGCGAGATGTCAGAAACTGCATTTTCAGTTCACATTTCATTAGTATTTTCAACAATTTTTCAAGCAGTTTTCCAGTGCCACTTCCAATCTGAACTATTTTGAAGGCTAAATGTTAAGGGCAGGCTGTCAAACTGCGAGAAAGAAAAGCTGTGGTTTCAAAACCAGCAGCTGTTTAACCGCACAACTGTGCCTAAATACAGCAATCCCTGATCTTTCTGAAAGCAGAACTAAACCCCAGTCTAGATCAGACACACAGTTAATGCCTGCAACTGCCACCTGAGATGGCTCTGCTTCTCTTAGACATACAGGCTGGAACAGAGCCATATGGAAGTCAATTATTAATTCCATGTCTCTGTATCCACTTGAAACATTAATGAAAAAGGAGAAAAAAAGGGGAAAAAAGGAAAGGCAACTGACACAGCAGAGAACCCACCCCCAGCCAGGAGAGGAATGCAGAGGCAGAGAGGAGGTCATGATCTGACATGTGGGTGGCATTCCTGGACTCAGGGGGCAGGGGAGGCTCCGAAAGGACCCTTTTAGTTAATTGTAAATCTGAAATTCATTTTCCTTTATGAAAAATGACTGCAAACTTCCAGGACACTGATGCTGTTCAGCTGGGCTGGAATGCAGGCAAGAAATGCTACAGAATAATTAGGGGAAAAATTTTAATGGAATTTGTGACAAATAAAGCATGCTGCTCTTAATAAACAACAGAAGTGTTGTGCGTCAACTATTAACACTGCCTGATGAAAACAGTTACACAAGAAATCATTTTCTTCTGATAAGAAATGTGCTTTATGTGCACTTAATCCTGATGTGCTGCATGTATATTTAAGGAAGAGCCTGCCAAAGTTTCCTGTGGTCTGTACAGAAATTTTTGGATGCTCTGATTTGTGCAGTGAATAAAGGCAGTTTTTCCCTTCCTTATGTGAGCAGCAATCAAATTAGAGAGGAAGGGACATGCTGAAGCATCTAAGCAAGAAAAAACATCTTCTAAAATGAACAGAAATAAAGACTGAAGAATGAAAGTCAAGCCACAGATACTGGCAGTTAAACAAGCTAATGGCAAAAGCTAGTTTAAAAAGATTATGTCCAGTGCAGGCATGCTACACTATCATAAACCACCACCAGGTAAATAAAGGGAGGAATGATATTTCAAGGAAGGAAGAGAACTAAGGAGGATACTGAGACCAAAATACGGCAAGAAAATGACAGAAGAGAATAAAATGAAGAAAAAAGTCAAAAGATTTAATAAAAAGAAATGTTTCTAGCAGAGAAATAAAAAGGAGCTACAGAGCTCTTACAGGTTGTGACCTAAGCAATCTATTGACCACAAGAATTGTGCATATTAATAACAAAAGAGAAAGAGAAACAGAAATAAACAAGTTAGAAGTCTGCATCAGCTAAAAATGGAATCACGTAAGTTCAAAACTGGTACAGGTTTTCCACCGTGCAATAAGGAGAAGCAGGGAAAATAAAGGCTTCTGCCAGGACAGGTGATGAAGAAATCAGAACACTTGTCTGAATAAGCAGCTCTAGGTCAAATCCTGGAGCCAGGGGGATTCACCCCAGATCACTGAAGGACGTGGCTGGTTTTGTCCAAATGAAAAAAAAACAAACATATTCTTAACTGAATACAACACAATTTTGCTTCAACTGCCTTAAGTATTCTCACTGGGTAGAGAACAAGGAGGAGACACGACACATTGAAACAATGATGAAAACTGCACCAGTGTCAAATGGGCAACCACACCTGTGCAACATGGGCTCCCAAAAAGGAGCTACCTCGGCAAATGAAACATAGCACAGCGCTACTTCTGGCAATATCCTCACTTTCCTGGCCTTGTAAGCCCAAACTACTGACTGTACAGGATGAGTTTCTTCAGCCATATTACCGAGTCACATGAACTCTGAAGACATCATCAAGAAACACCAGTTCAGAAGAAGAGCTCAGAGAATACCTTGAAGTTCTGCACAGAAAGGCAGATTTGGCAAGAATGACCCTTTTACCTGGCAGTTAAATTCAGCCACTTTGCAGGAATTCCTTGATTTTGACTCAAAACACACTGTCCTGCTTCTCACCCCACAGTTTCTGCTCTCTGCAGCCACTAAAATACCTGCTTGTCTGCCTAAAGCAACTTCACAATGAGACCCTTCAACTGACAAGAACAGATCCGGCACAGTTGCATGGCCTTGCAAACTATTTCCATTGGTTTGAAAGCCTTTTTCAGTTTGTTACCTCTACGTATACTGGCCCATTCTCAGCAACAGGGAAGAGTCCTTGGGAGGGAGTAAGGAACAGATCTGTTCTGTACAGCTCCATACTGAAGGTCACATTGGTGATGCGTGGTTCAGGAGGCCAGAACATGCCTCTGTCATTCACTGGCTGGTGCAGTGTGCAATTAAACTGAAATCAAACAAACCAATACAACAATATCCTGAATCAGGGGTGGTAGATGGATAAGAACAAATCTGAAGTGTACAACACAGTGTAAATCTTCAACAGGGTCACAAGCAATATAAGGCAAATTAATTGCTATACAATTAATGTGATTTCTTGTGAAGTGCCTAGTACAATAGGCATTTCTCTAGTGTCAGGTGCAAACCCAAGAGGGACATACCGCTATTTCAGGCCAGCTTGAGAAAGCAACATCTCCTTCATCAGCATCCCCTGGAAATCCATTATCACCTGATTCCATGTCATCATCATCAAAGCCACTGCTTTCAGCTGGTGATGACAGTTGAATAACAATCTGCACATAAAGGGATTGCAAATGAATAAAATTAGGTGATAACTCAGCAATCTCTCTACATGGTTATTATTTCCTTCTCTCCTCAGAACAATACAATGGTCAGAAGAAATGCACCAGCTAAGCAGATGGTGAAAGGCACATCTTAAACTGCCATCTGTTGAGTATGTAAGATACGTAGGGTCTATTTAGAGAATGTCCCTTAGTTTTTTTCCACAATTCTGAGCCAGCAAAGACACCAGTCTGGGTGCTAGTGTCTGAATGAGCGGCCTAGCATTTCCATTCTATTTCTGGTATTCCTATAACCAACACTGAAAAAAGAAAGGGCTTTCTAAAGTGATTTTTTTTGCAACTTAGTTTTCCTTAATGTACTCATGGAAAAACACTGCAAGTATTCAGGTCATTAAAGGATTTTCTCTTCTGTCATTTGACTATTTTTTTCAGAGATGTACACCTAAACCCACCATATCCCTTTCTTCACTTTTCCTTCCTTTGCTTTTCTCTGAACTACTACTGAATTCCCCCTCCCTTTTCATCCTCCTTTACACACTTCTCCATTTCTTCACCTGACGATTCCTCCTTCCTCTGCACTCTGCTGCTTTAAGCAGCTCCTCAGCTAGTCCCTTTCCCTCCAGACCTTTATCTTGCTTTTCTTGGGCATTGAGCAACTGCTCAGAAGTGACATATATACTCTTTGAGACTCCAGTGCATGGTCCTTGCCTTTTAGGAGAAATGCTCCCAAATTCTGAAAGATAACATATATGTTTTGGAGTGTCAGTGAGTAGCCAAGACCACTAAAAGAAGTGATGGAGGAAGGAGAGGAGGCAAACACTCATTTTAGTTTGGGCCACAATATAAGGACAATGACAGTATTTAGCTCTAGACCTGTGCTACTCTGTAGTTTGGAGATTTTTCTATCTACGGTCTTGGTCTAGGACTGTTTCTAAAGATAGGTGGAACAGACTTGCCAGTACAGAATGGTTTCAACCAGGCAAGGACAGATCAGATTGCCTTAGCTGTGTTTGGGTTGGACCATCATTTGCTGAGGTTAATTCTATGTACTGGAAAGCTCAGCATGAGAAACGCGTCATTACTTTCTAACCCAGATTAGCTGCATTGTACTCACGCTCATAAACTAAGTCAGTCTGGAAGCAGTTGCTTAGAACTTAACAGGGCTCCTTAGCTCCTTAGCATCATCACTCATTCAGAGCACTCAAGAATCCCTTCATCGTGTACATCAACTGATAGCAAATATGAATTCAACTTACGGGAGAGAAGCATGCAAAAATATCTTATCCTTTTTCACATGCAATTTGGGAAGAAAAGGTTTCACTTAATGAAATAATGAATTAGTGAATAATTCAGCATATGAATTAAATGGTATTGCTTTGTGCAATCACAAAACTTCATTCCTATTTCTCCTTCCAGCTGTATAGTACCATTATGTACTGGTACATCAAAGCTGCGTAGGAAAAGCTGGTGCATCTTCTGAGGTTGGTAGGAATGGTCCCCAAAGTACAGTCACACAGTTTTGTAACAGTACTTAACTCCAACTCCTCTTTTTCCCTTTAGAATACTATCTGACCACAGGAGCCCACTGAATGTGCAGCCTTCATATCTCCTTGAATACAGGGACTGTGACTACAACTAGGTTTGAGCTAGACAGGAAAAGATCCAGATGCATCCCTTTTGCTAAGACCAAAGCTAACTACAATGGCTTCCTTGTCCTTGTACCACTATGATGTGCAGTGCAGGAGGCTCTTCTTTGAAAAATACTCACAGAGTTAAAATAAACAATCTTGTTCAAGATATATGCTGTCCGAGTCCCACATTTGTTCAGCAAAGACTCCAAAATGAAATGGGTACCATTCATCCTGGCTTTGCAAGAGTGATCCAACAGCGAGAGTTCTGTCCTTGTGTAGCCACTAGCCTGAAACAAAGGTGCTTTGTAAGTGGCTGAAACACAATTGTGTTAGGCTCTTGCTTAAAGTGCAGCTCAGACTACTGTTCATGACTGCTAATAGGAGGAAGTGAAGTTCATTGTACTGACATTCAGGGAAGGTCACTCTCAAAATGCTGCTGTACAAGACAGACAGGGAATAAATGTAACATGGAACAAAGAAAACAACAGGTTCATTATTAATCTGCTGATTAATAATGCTGACTCTGTTTGGTCTGAAATGAGCTAAAAATGCTGTCTGTGTCAGGCTCATTTCCACAATAGCCACAAGCAACCTGTCAGCTGGTAGATGGTAAAGACAGATCTATTCAGGTCTCATGCAGCTATCAAAAGCAGCTTCTTTGTACTACAGAAGTTAAAACCAGACTGATGGTTGAGTACAGCCATTTTCTGACAAACCAACCCTTCAAAGCTTTAATCAGAAAATCCCTCTACAAACTACCTGATTGCTGGGAAGAGGAAACATGACTTGAGTTACAAGTATATTACATTTTCCTCACCAAACTGTTTTCTGGAAGACTGGCTGGTGACGGGTATAGACCTTTGAATGTCTATTGTTTATTATCAAAATACAAATAAAATGATCTGCCTTCCCAAATTTGAGAAAAAGAGATCACACCAACCTGCAGAGAGTCTTTTTCTACAGCTACTGTCATGACTTTGTCATCACATTTTATTGACAGGGCCATATCAGCACTGCCCTGAACCTCTTCAGGTCCTTTATGTTTTGAGAGGGAATGCTCAAAATCATGATTTATTAATGTATCCACTGAATCCCTGGATGGGAAGATTCCTTCTCCCACTGTGTCATGTCTTCCTCTGTTAATGTGAAAAGGAAAAGTCAGGCCATCACTTAATGCAGGATTCTTTGGGGCAGGCAGTGGGTTAGCACCCAGCAATTCTGTCAGCTCCGGAGGAAGGGAATGATCTTCTTCGTCATTCATCTCTTCTAAAACAAAAAAGGAAGGGGAAAAAGAAAAAAAGGGGAAAATATTAGGTTATTTGATAGTTTTCCTAAAAGTATTCAGAACTAATCATCTGCATAGAAAAAGAAGAAAAAGAAAATAATATCCAGAAAGGAAGCTCCTGAAGGACACCTAAAGCATCATTGCATTTTCCAGGTATCTAGCCACAATTCCTCCAATAAGGGTTTAGTTGTTACTGTGACATCTGATCTTGATATACTTTAGTCCCTGCTAGAAATCTGCCTCACCAGGAGCTGAAAATAAACTTTGAGGAGTGGGCCTATTATATGCAAAAGGCAACCACAGAGGTAAAAGGAACATCCCATTTAGAAAATATTCTAGTTTAGTGCTGCTGAAATAGCCTAAGTGCAAATCTTGGCACAAAATTCATCATGCATTCAGTCACTCCACAGTTGTGAAACCACTTACATAACCAAAGTGAAGTTAAATGAGGCTTAACTTCATACTGTGTTAATGAGAACACTATCTGCTGGCTTACACATGCAAGTGCTTAGGACAGAAGTCTTGACACTCATCCCAAGCAGGTAATTATCTGTAACCCATGAGAGAGCAGCTGATAAAATTAATGTGAACATCAGCTTTATCAAACCAGCTAAGCAACACTTCTAGTGGTTGAAGTTCAGAAGTAGTGAATAAGCAGATGCAGCTCTACTAGCTTCAATGGACACAGATATTTTTACATCAGCAATGACTCTGGCCAAATAAGTAATTTAAGGGTTGTATTTATTCAATTTGCTCAGATTTTTATGGTAAGCCAGTTTTGTCTGAGAGCAATTTAAAAGTTTATTTAATTGTCTCAAGGAAATACTATGCTCATACTTTTGGGAAAAAATACTAAGGAATCAAAGCTGGATTTATTAACTTACAAGATATCCAGCTACTGAAGTCCACTGCAGTGAAGGCTGAGCACGGTCAGCTGTAACAGCTTGTTAGTTGGATAAACTATAACCATTTAATTCCACCAAAATTTCAGGAAATAACACAATTTGCCTGGATTTTTCTCATCAAAAAGCTACAGAATACTTATTTTAACCAGCATTAACAGATACTCCAACACCAACTTTCTTGATAATGAGCAATGAAAGTAGTGCAACAACCCAACAACTGACAGAGCACCTTTCAAATCATCATATTCCTGGAAATACAAGACATATTTTCTATATGCTAGAAATCCATTTCAAGTGTACCTGTATCTTCAAGTTGCAGATGAAACCTGTTAGCAACAGGGGCTTTTGTGTAGGAAATAACTGGACTGTAGTTATGTTCATAAGCCCACTTGATCAAACTCTCATGCGATGAGGGAAGATCAGGTATTACTGATTTACTCATGCTCATGGATCGTTCCGTTTCCTTTCCAAAACCAATGCTATTTGATGTCTGCAAAGAAAAACTTCATGATTTACTACTTAAAGATCATTAAAATGGAATAGTGACATGGACTGAACATGGTTTTTTACCCTATTAAGTAACAGCAAGCTGAGAACACCTGGGAAATTAACCAAACTCTGCCACCTTAGGCACAGAATTGCTGCACACATGGAGAAAAGTCCCCCACACACTCCTCCCAGCCTCTGCCGGGAGTACAATAAATCAAGGTAGCTCGGAACTGTTAATCCCCAATGAGACAAAGGCATATTTACAGCTGTATTTTCTTCAAAACTGAGTTAAATGACTTCTGTGGTAAGAGGAACTCAAGATGACAACTGATTCTTTCAAATGCCCCCTTCATTTCTTTGAGGAGAGCATTACTTAAGCTATACATGGGAAAATCTTTGCTCAAATGAACATTACTGAAAAAGGCAAAACACAGCATGCTCATGAAATAGAGAGCTGATACCAGCTAACACTTTAAAGTCAGCTGGCACCGAGGACAGTCTGTGTCTTTCTGAATGAGCATCATGCTGTGTCTCCTGCAAAATGTTGAGTATGCTAAACAGGACCGAACTCAACCCTTAATAGAGCAATAAGCAAGAGCATACACATTTATGCAAGGCCAAACTGCTTCAAAAGACAACATATACTTTCTTCACAATAATATTTCAGATTTCATTAGCAATTTAAGTTTTGCACATATACATTCATACAGCAAACTCATAATGCACTTGCTGACCTCTTAGTTACCATTAAAAATAGCAGCTTGTCAGAGTTGGCCATGGAATACAGACAAGTCACACAACCAGTTCCCTTTTGTTTTATTGTAAAAGTTCTGCAAAACCTCCAATTTTCTCAGGCAAATGGGTGAGTAAAACGAGTACAAGAAGCATCTCTAGCTGTTAGAGGGGCAGTTAGGAAACATTCACTGATACTTCACTTGTTTTAAGTGCTTGGCATTTTAAGTATCCACACAAAGCTAAATACATATATATTTATTTTCATATTCACAACATTATAATTATGCCTGTAACAACCACATTAACAACTACAGAACAAACTGAGCAGACACACAGCAGGAAAGGCACAACAACCCACTTTTGAAGGACTTCTGCAATGTGACTGAATTGCACTTTCTTTATGTAGATGACACCACTGAATGCTCTACAACAAACATCTTCATTTCTATGCCTGATTACCTTCATCATATAGGCTGCATTTTTTTTAAATTCCCATTGGTTTCCCCCAATGTAAGCCAATCTTAATTCTCTTTCACTCTAGAACATCAAAAGATTGACTGCACTGATCTCTTTTGCCCAGATGACTTTTACTCAGTGCTTGTATGGACCTGCTACCTAGCATCACTGAGCTCAGCTGCACGTCTTTGCCTGAGCTCAGAAATGGAGCTTTTGAAGAAAGTAGTGAATAAAGCTTGTACAGAGTCCTCATTGAATGGCATGGCACACTTTTCATTTGGCTCCCTCCCTCATTTCTTCCTAATGACCCAGTTCTACATCCTTTACACTCACAGCTTCACAACTGAAGAGAATTTTAGGTGCAGTGTCTGGCTTGAAGATACTGTTACTAGTACAGTTATCTATGACCAGTAAAGGCCACTGAAGATAAGAAACAGAAAGGAAGCAATAAGTATCCTAATTTCAGTGCCTTACTACTGTTTTGGATCAAAAAAGTCTCTTATTCTTCAACAGATACTAATCTGGATATGATTTATCACACATTTTTGCATTACCACACAGCTCTGACTGGATGGAATTATTACGCTACCCCAACTTTGCTGGACCTCCCTCTCTACTTTCCTTCTCTTTTTTTGCCATGAGGAGACAGCTGAATAAACATTATCTTAGAATTTTACTGTCCTAACTGGTACTTCACCATTTTGTTGGCTCGTTTCTACCTCTCCGCTCCATGCTGAGCCTGTAAACATTCAGTCCTGCACTGCCTCAATGAAACAAAACCAAGCACAAGGGCTTGCAGAAATAGACATAGAGAAGTGTCTTCACTGTCACTCACAGTAGATGAAACCAGGCAATGAAAGACACCTTCTAATTTACTGTGACCATTTCAAAAACTGGTGGGCAGTCATTCGTCGGTAAAGAGGAGTACCCCCAAGCTTTCAAAACCCTCATGGGTTTGTACTGCGTATTTCACCTCTCTCATTGTCTGCACCTCAACACGCTTATTTCTTCCTGCAACCTCACATCTTTGTCCACTGTGCAGCCCACAGCTTTCTCAAAGGACACTGAGTCCAAAGTAATGTGAATGGCAGAGTCCACAAGCACAGAAATACACAAGGAAGGAAGGACAGGCTGCACACAGGGGCTGCACACACAGCCTCGGAGGAAAGCATTGTCCATATATCACAGCAATTACTTTACATAACTATTCCCATTTTACTTTTGTGTTCATGCTCTTTCAGAGTTTCAAAAAAAACACAGCAAGCTGGGAGCTGAGCCAGATGACCCAAAGAATCTTTTTCATTTTGTCTGTGAACTTAGACCTTAATAACTCATGGTCTTGAGTTTGAGGCAGCTTAGCACTAACCTTTCCCTCCTGGTTTGCCAATCCCCTCAAGACAATTCTGATTAGTACTGAGGGCAAGAAGTTAGAAAAATTGAAGTGCATGGAACTGCTTCAACTAATAAAAAGAACATTGTGAAACATTACCTAATTGTTCAGTAATGTTATTATGCATTGTCTAAACTTGGGCTTGGAAAGGCCTTCAGCTTAATAGAGATACGAGGAGATCCTAAATGCTGGATGTACAGGCTTTATAATGACATGGGGGTGTTCAGTTCTCTCCCACACCCCCTCTAAATGCAGGAGAACAAATACACATTCAGAAAATGAAGCATCTATATAAATGAAGCAGTATAGCAAATGAAGCAGTATGGCAGTTACAAATCCTAATATAAATACATAGTATTTTATATACTGACATTTCCATATATAGTATTCCTTTCTCTTTTTCTTAATCTAAAGAAAATGTTATGACATGAAATATGGTACTTTGGCTATCTTCAAGCATGAAGTGAACTGATGCACAATTCTCTATCCTGCAGACCTATAAACAGCCTATTCAGGACCTTCTGAATGACCAGAACATCCTTTCCTGTCCATTAGATAAAGATGCATCAGAGATCAAAAGTGAATTTCATCATCCATCCTAGACAATTTTTTCCATTCAATTTCCTGAGCAGCAGAAGAATTTATTTACTTTTATTTCCTTCACTGTGAAAATGTAGCATGAAATCTTGCCTATCAATCTGTCCTCTTAGAAGATTTAGACTAAGCAGCCTTCTGATCTTGTCAGAATTGCCCTTGCACACATTAAAGGGAGAAAGCTACTAAGCAAAGTAAAATTCTTGTTAATATAGATAGCTGGAGTTTGAAAATGCATCCAAGTTATTGCAAAGCTTAATAAGGCGGCCACCCAGAAGTCCTGAACAACTGTACACTATGCTCCTAACTGATCACTGAAGACTGAAATAGGCCACACATCTGTAGGCTGCAAGAGCAGTCCAATTATATTTGTTTATTTCAAAGCAAGGAAAAACTCATTTTCTTGATAGAAACGGTGTTGAGCCACAAAGCCTGTAGCAAAAATCATTCTGCATCAGAACCTCCAGTTATGTGTAAGTATACTTTCAGAAGTCCAGCTTTATAGATCCTGGGGTTAGGCTTTTTAAAGCTTCCTAGCTGTCATCTGAGGAGAGGTGAGGTCAATTTGAACAAACATTGCTGGGGATGGAAGTACTGGCAGGGGAGATGCTAAAGACCACTAGAATCACAAGTGGAAGGAGTAAAAAAGTCTTCACTTCCACAGGGATATATGTGTTGTGTATCTAGGGTTATCCATTCTGCACTCACAGGCATCTTTCCACTTCTGAGATGAACCTGTACATCACTCACCAAAGTAACAGCAGAAAGGGAGATGAACATCCAACTCAGTGTTTAGGGTACTTCAGCAGAAGTCAGAAAGATACAGACTCTAAATCCTTGCATTTCTACCACCTGGTTTCTGCGATGTGCTGGTCATTTTATAGCCCATATATTAAGGTAATAAGGAAAAAAACCCCATAGTTTCTGATTTTACTCCTTGAAATGCAGTTAATAATTAAAAAAGCAGCTAAGAGAGAAAACGTGATCTAGCACTGTATCATGTTTAAATGGATTCTATATTGTTGAAAAAAATGAAGGTGTCTTAACTTACAATCACTTCCAGCTTTCCCTGGACATCACGAGACTTGATAACCCAATTGACAGACTTCTTACACTTGAGGATAAGTACGACATCTCTGACAAGTTTGGCGCCTGGTTGAGATGGTTTAATGTCAACGATTATATCCACCTGGAAAGCACTGTATGTGGAAAATAGGGAGCAAGTCAGACCAGAATGCCAGAAATTTTCAGCTATCAACCTTCTTTCAATCCATCATGTTTCCACTGTCTGGCCAGCTGATTAAAATGCTGGAGATTATCCCAGGCAACACAACATGTGCAAAACAGATTGTTACTCCACATACGCTTAAATGATTTTGAAAAACAATAGAAATAAAATATTTTTTAAGATAAATCATATTTTTCAGTCGCTTGTTTACAGGAATTGTGCTACTCATTTCAGCTATTAGTTAGAGGACGTCAGTTACATGACCAGCAGTTTGCTTTATAAAGTAAATATTGTTTTCTTATTTCACAGTGACAGTGTGTAAATATAGCTGTTTCAGTTTCCTTTGCCCATAACTATATTAAAGCTCAAATCATACCTTAAAAAAAAGACAAATTAAACAGGTTGATACTAAAAAAAATGCACAAATACTATGTTGGGGAGTGCCTCTGCCAAGGAAGTTAAATTGTGGAGATGTCTTTGCTTAGGATCTTGTGTGTGTTGAAGAATTAAGCTGTGTATTCAGTTTCCAATACTTCTGGATATATACTTTCTTTAAAATGAAAAGAAAAGCAGACGTCCAGCCTACTGCTTGCTGGAAAATAGATGAACACTATCCAGACTTTCAAGACCACAGTAAAATAAGCAGAGCAAATGGGTTTGTACCCATCAATAGTATCTTTTTGTGCAAAGTATTAGTTGAATAGAAAAACCTTTACTTGTCTTGTGGGGCCATATGTCACAAGAACGTGCTCGTTCCTAAGCAAGAAATGCTAAGTATCTTGGGACTTTTGTTTCACTTCCTGCAGTTTTACACACATGCCCAACTCTGCTTCTGTATGTTTCTTTCTGGATATAAACTTTGCAAAAATAGCTGTGGATAACAGATTAAAAACAAAACAAGAGGAATTTATTACTTTTTTTACTTTTAATAACAAAACATTTTGCAGTGTTATCATCCGAAAAACAAATTCCTATCGTACTAACAGCCAAAGCCAAAAGCCCAGAGGACTTGGAGAGAGGGCTGTCATTGCGCAACACTGCAAGGGACTTACTGATGTTGACACTGAAGAGCAGCTGTGCTCAGAATGGGGCTGCAACCCAGGCCACTCAGAGGCAGATTACTTGGTTTACCTATACTCCACTTCCACTACACCTCAGCACTTTTTTACTCTCCCAGAGTTGCTAGGCATGAATATTCCACGCTCTGGATTCACCATCTTGCAATGAGATAGTTACCCTTCTTGCAAAGACCCCTCCTCCCACCTCTATTTCCCTGTGCACACGTTTCATCATGGAATGGCTATGCCGAAATGTAACTACATGAGGAGTGCAATCAGACAGTGCTGGATACCCAATGTTTGCAGTATGCAGGCAGGATTTTAATTCTACCTGATCTGTGAGGAAATTGTATTTTTCTTCTTGCATACAGGGAGTTACGTAATTTTCCCTAACCACTATTTATAAGCCTTTTTGGACAGTGGACCACTGTCAACTCTTAACATTTCTTGCAATACACACTATCCATTAAACTCAGCTGGAAATTTGACAGAAAATACTGTCAGGGCTCTGCAAACCCATCCTGGAACAATTATCATGGGCCACAGACCACTTGTTACCTCTGGACCACTGGCTGAGAGCCATTGCCCTAGGCCTTGCTGCCAGCTGCCCCTATCTTGTGACAGGTCAAGATTAGTTTTAACCTCTCTCTCACTTCCTCATACAGCGGTCCCATCTTGAACAATGGCTGTCGGATGCTTATTCTTATTCTTGGAATAATCTGATTGACTGAGCAAGAAGAGGGACAAGATACAGTCTGTAAGAACTGTGCTTTCCAGCCTCATCCAGAAAAATCCTGGGATCATGAAGCAGAATCCAAAACCTTTACATATTGAAAAACTGATCTCTAAGGCAAAGTACTAAGATCCAAGCTCTTCTTGTAAGGTCGAAATGGCTAGTTCCAGTTGATTTTCAATAAACAGCTGAAATCTTTGCTGTGATTTTAAACAGATTTAGTCTATTTAGACAGTACCTGTATGGATTGGAATTTGGCGTGATTAGTTCAATGATGTGAACTTCTCTTTCTTGGACTAAGTGAGACATAAGGCACCCCTCTGCTGTTTTTGGTTGTAGGTATCCCGCAAGGTAATTTAACGAGAGAAAATTCTTTTCTATGTTGCATGAGGGAGGAAAAACTTGATCTGGAAGAAGAAAAGAAACGAAAGCATATGTACCTTTACACACAGATATCAGCCTAAAAGCATGTATGCACATTTACTTCATTGCAGCACTATGTTTTATGACACAGGTCTTTAGGGTATAAAAGTTCATCTATTACGTATCATAAGCACTTATGACAAATCAGCATAATACTGAAAAGGAGATCACTGTTGCAACAACACAGCATATATCCGATGTAAAAGATACACTTCTAAACTGAAGAGCTGATATTTATGGACATATTTAATGAAAGAAAATCCTAAGAAAGAGAAACCTGAAAACAAAACTGAAGCAAAATATGGCGCATTTCCCAAAATGAATAAAACATATTAATTTGTTCCTTGCATCCTTACAAAATTTATTTCTTTTGAAATTAAACAGCAGAAAATGTAATCAATTTCTTCTCCCTTTAGAAAATACTTTCTTCTTGTTATTATGAACTTAAATCACAGAAGATATTCCATATATTTTTCCTATACATTGTATAGTCTTGGTGTTGTCTAGAACTACTGTGGTTCTCTTGTGCATGGAAAATAAAATATAGTAAGAAAATAATGAAATCGGTTATTGATATTAAGGAAGTCAGACCATAATCACCCTAACTGAAATGAAGAAATTCTAGAGTAGATATTCAATCTCTCTTTTGGTTTTAAGTGCCAAACTGATGATGAGCATTAACTACCATACAGCACCAAACATAAAACATAGTCACTTGGAGTAAAGTGCTCATGCACAGCCTATGCTGCTATACCCCAAGAAGCAAGGTTTCCACTGAAGAACAGGAATACTTTGTATTTCTGAGAGAGCTTTACATATGAATTGCAAGGACACTCAGAAGGACTAAGTATCATGTTCAAAGACACAAAGTCCTGTAAGAATATAATTTCAAAGGGCTGGCCCTTTGACCTTTGCTTTACAAAGAAGGCTTTCCTCTTACAGTTAGAAGCAAGACAGATGCATGCAGAACTGTGCAAAAGCACTTAAAAGCTGAGTTGAGACCACATTTAGCACTTGCTCCCTAAATGAAAGCTGAAATGTCACCCCTGCAGAGCACTTGTGCATGGTACACAGCTTTGCAGGGAGACCACAGACACTGGTGAACCCCGGCCTCTGCAGAAACTATTAGGAAGTTTCTTCCCCTGATTGTACACAAAGTAGCCTTTGAATACTGACCTTGCTGTCTTCCCTATAGACTCTATGAGAGCTGTATGAAGCAGTAACAATTCATACTGCCCAAGCAAAGCACTCCTCTAACATCTGCTACGCGCCTTGCCAGATTAGCCTTGAATGCAGCTGCAGTTTGACCAGCTCCTCCCACAACAGCACAGAATGGAAAACTATCCTAAACGGCCTACACTGAGCTTGAATTTATATCTGTACATACACACAGAGATGGATATACTAGGTACTTGCTTCTCAGCTGCCATACAACGCAACTGAAGCCATAAAATAAGAGCCTATGAGTAGTTTGTGGATAATTACACACATGCTATCCTTTGCTATGGCAAAGAACTTGGTTCTTGCTCCAAGCGCTTCCATTAAACATTTCTGCAGCTCTCAAAAACTGCTGCTCTTGCCTCCACCAGCACAAAGGCTCCCCAGCCTGGGCCTCTGCTCCATAGCATGCTTTTCTTCTGCAACAAATTTTAACTGTCTTGATATACACATTTACTCCCCTCCCACCCCGCCTTTATATTTACTCTCATCTGTATCAGCTGCCAATATCTGTGCTGGAAGAGGAAAGAAAAGGGGATCTATTTCATCTTTCTTTGCTCATCACACCACTTTTTTAGTTTCAGGACTGTCTGCTTTGGAAAGGGACTGCAGGTGTCTGCAATCAATTAGAAACCTTACTAAACCAGCCAGCAAACAGACATTATGGACCCTATGCCTCTCTAATCTCCACAGACTCCCAGTATGGAATCAGACATGAGGTTAGCCTGCAATACCCTCAGCAGAGGGGCTCTGGCCAGCACATGATGGAGCTGTGCACAGTGGCTCAGATTAAGACAAAAGATTGCAGTCTGGGATCTGGAGTTTCTGTGGGCAGCACTTCCTTCTTACAGACAGCAAGAGACACTGCTCTATTCTGCACTAATTAGGTGCCATCCATAAACTGTCAGCTGAGATGGATATAAGTTGAGTATCACGGCATAAATGAAGAGGTCTTTGTGAAAGTGAGTGCCATTAATCAGGTGTAACTCTCCAAGACAGGTACCCTGAGCAGCAGTAGCAGCTTGATTCAGCAATACAAATCCCATCCAAGCAGAGCTTGCTTTTCAATGTGTGAGCTGGGAATAAGCAAGGCATATGGGATTTCCCCCAATCACTGTGACTGCAGGGCTTTTTCATGTGTATTTTGCAGTTTACTAGGTATTAGCATGACAGAGATCAGAACCTCAACTGACGTTTAATGGCAGGGTATAAATGGGAGCAGAGAAGGGACTGCAGTGGTCTCCAGAGGCAGGGTGGGAACTCTTGGCAGGGCTCATTTCCCAGCAGGACACACAGTTAAAGTCTGACACCATGCAATCACCTGCACGTATTAAATCAAGCAAGTACAATGGAAAGGATACATGCACTCTGTATGGACAGGCTACAAACTGAGAGTCAGGACTGATGCTTCAGCTTCTGCCAGGACAGGAGCAGAGTGTTACCATCTGTAAAAAGACTCTATTTTCCAGTCCACTTATTGTTACAGCTGATAATTACTTCTTTTTTTCCCTTATTTAGCTAAGAAATGTGTTGAAATTAGGCTCCCTCCAGGCTAGGACATCTGCCCTGGATTTATACTGGATGCATTAGGTAACATTTAGCTAACTGCTAAGTCTTCCCAACTTGTACAATTGTACCTTATTGAAGCATGAAGAACTAAAGTGAATTCTGCTGGAAAACCTGTACTAAGACCACTTTCATCATGAGTAGTTTTGCTTTCTAGAATCTAACAGTGATTACCATGACAGTCCCTTTGCCATCCACTTCACTAAACAAATCAAACCAAGAACAAAAACCCCACTTCTTGTACCCCCTTCCTCCAAACCCTCATTCTGTCCTCTTTAAGTTCTCACTGTGCTCACCATCCCCACAGTATCTGAACCACCACTCTTCTGAATTAATAGGATTTAGATGCACTGGGCCCTGACCCAGTTTGCTAGCGCGCTCAGCTGCCTTTCATTTGCAGCTTCAAAAGTGATTTCAGAGACCCATAGCATAAGAAGCAGCTTTATTCTATGAAAGATCACCCTTCTTCAGATCTTTGTCCTCTGGACTGCACTTTCTGTTTGCTATATTCAGCTACAGCCTCCACTTCTAAAATGTTACCAGTCTTTCCACTTCAGATCTTTCTAACTTGAGTGAAGCTGAAATGTAGACAATTACAAGAACACTGCCATTAAATTCTGCACTGGCCACATTGCAAAGAACTACTTTATATGACTATCTACAGATTATGAGTAATACTAGCTGTGATTCACAAACTGGCAGTTGAGAGTACCTGACTAAAGTGCTTGAGGAGTGTGAGTTTTGTAGGAAAAGCCTGAAATGTCCATCGGCATACACTGGGATTTGTGGAATCCAGTGATTCCATCGCTGACTCTGCGGAGAAGCAGACCAGGTCCACATCCCACATGGTTTCCATAGAACTCCTCACACGCCTGGTGCAGCTCAAGAATTGACCCTTTCCCCACCCCAAACAGATGCGTAACCCCCAAACATACACACTTACTTGCTCCTCTGCCAAGAATGTATATCAAAATCAAACATGGTTACAGCTGAGCTAGTTCATAGCAGCCTTCTCAGAAACTGTCTGTTTTGGTGGCCTGCCAAGTTCCATTTTGTATACCGACTCTTAATTAAATTGTGTTTTAACACATTCTAAGGATGATGCAAAGCTCTCTTATTTACTTGCCTGCTTTGACTGGAGATGGGCAAATCAACACAATTTTATCTGCTTTTTGACATGTCTAATTAAACGTTCATCTCTGCAATGCAGAGACCACTACTCCCATGTATGCGTTCTAAGAGCACTTTACTAAGCTAATAAATACATTTCTGACTGATTTTCTGGCACTGAAATCCAAAACTGGTGCCAAGAAAAATCACATAGGGGAATCCTGTACAAATTTGGCAGGATTCGGGTAAAGCCAACACAGGCATGTTCTGATTTTGGGGGCAAACCTCAGGCTTCAGGAAATCAAATGATCAGATACAGGTGGTTAGGAAAGAATGTTTTCTCCACAGAAGGTTTTGGGGCTGAGTTTTTTTGTAGTCAACTAGTTCAGCTATGCAGGGGTTTCTATGGAAGTACTGCTGAAACACTACTAAATTAGGCTGCTGGTGCTAGTAAATGCTGAGCCCACCAGTACAGGTTGGACGTTAACACAATGTTTTATTGGTTTCTACTCTTCTCATCACTGAGTTTCTTGAAAGATAACAATTAGTTTCAACATATCTGGACCACTCACTGCAATGCAAATCCCTTCAAGTTCGCTTTTACCAGCCTTTATTCTTGCTGCTTTTGATTTAGCCTAAACCCGGATGTGTGCTTTGACCTGAACCTGGATGGTATCTTCAGAGAAGAAAAAAAAACAGCGAATTGCAGGCTAATAAGTAAAAACATCTTAAAACATCCCACACCTGCAAAAAAGCAGACTTCATCTCCAATCATCCTGCATCATAGAGGAAGGTCTGCTTTCCCTGTAAAGCTCCTTTTACTAACTATAAATTTTCCAGAAAACAAACTTGAATAGAGGTAAGCAGAGCATAAACCTCTCTGAACAGATTGCCTTTCTCCAAGAATGTTAAAGAGCCATGGCTCCTGAGCTATTCCTGGTTTATGACTCGTTCAGGTGGAACTCCTCTGCAGGAGACATGCTATGTGATCAGCACCAGCTTGAAAAAGGTTCCGCAGACGTTCATATTGCTATGTTGTTCCAACACCTCTCAGATACAGAGCTACAGCCCAGATCCTACCCTAATATGTGCCTGTGAAATCCTTATGGAGCTGGAGTCCTCTCCCACCTGCCCTAGGCCACCTGATAAATTTGGCACGAAGCTCACAGAGGCAGGAAATCTTTCTCCTTGGGATGAAAACACAGAAAGACATCAGACTGAGCCAGCTTACGGTTGTGAGGAAAGCAGTAATTCTTTGCCCGAAGTAGTCTGGATCCTTACACAAGCAAATGCTAAAAAAAAAAATAACCCCACAACTCAGGTTGTTCTAGAAACTACCCCCTACCTCAGGTTCTTCACTTCAGTTCTTTACATAAAAGACACCCAAACAATCACCATCAGCAGCTTATTCCATTTTAAAAGGTGAAACTTTGACTCCTGTAAGATTCTGGCTGACTGCACCCATGTTTATAAGCATAAAGTTATGGCACCAGATTCCATGAGAAGTTGCCTAAATCCATGGTCTATTCTTTACATTTGCTCTTATTTCTCTGCCTTCCCCTTTCATATGACAACTCTTGGAAAAGGAGTTATATTTAAAGATTCAAACAACTACAGCAAGAAATTCTCAACATCTAGAAGTGCTTATCAATTCTATTGGGTTTGTTTTGGTTTACCTTCTCCTACTTTAATATAGATGTTTCTTGATATTTTGAGCTCAGTGAAAGACGTTACTGCTCCATATTCCTTCTGGGCCCATTGTAGCAGATGTTCATTTTTCTCAGGAAAAAGCTTTTCTTCTGTTTCTGCTGACAAGGAGAAATTTCCCTTCTCAAACTGAACAATGGAACCTAAGGACACCTGACAGGAATAAAAACATAGTTTTAATGTGATACATTTATCCCCACAGACAAGGTAGCATGTTTAAGCAATGTCATCTGTCACACCCACATGCATTCACTGAAGGTGATTACGGCTTATTTCCAGCAACGCCTAAACTTCACATGTTTTCACATCTGCATCATGATTCCTTTTTCAGAGATGCTGCTATAAAATGAGGCACCCCTCAGCCCAGTTGGGGTGCTACTGTCCAAAATCCTCCTGCTGCACAAGTGGTACAACTGTGCTGCAAGAGGAGCTGAACTGTGCAAGCGAGGAGAGGGCAGGAAGACAACAGGAAAACTAAGACAGGAGAGAGTAAAAAGATGATGGTCTGAGGAACTGAAGCGAGACAAGGATGTGAAGCTCATTAAAACTTGGAAGTACTGAAGCAACTCCTAAATCAGAAAGAACATAAGTTCAAGCCCATGACAGATAAAGCCCAACAGAGAAACACAAGTAAGGAAAGAGAAAGGCTAAGAGGAAGGGAAGATATTGTTGCTTTATTTACAGGAAGCAAGAAACTGCTTTAGTTTTACACATAAATCAGATGAGTTATACATCTTTGGAGAAATCTTTACAAATGTTACATTAACTGAGGTTAATGACTGGTAAAACTATAATGCTGTTTGAAATAGTCAAAATGGAGAAACAGTAAGTGGGAGTGTAACAGGTTCTGCAGGAAAGCCTAACATTTTCAAATACAACTTCACTGGAGTGGCAACAGCATCATTCGAGAAAAGGCAACAGCACAGGGTCAGACTCAGATTGGGATCTGCTTCAACTTGCATTGGTCTCAACAGGTAAACAAGTTGCTGCAGATTGATTGCAAAGCTAGGCTGTACCAACAGCAGCCTTTTGGCTCTCTTGCTCCTACAGAGGGATGGGGCCAACAGTTTCAGAACATGCCAGCTCTCAAGAGGTCCTTATATCAAGTAGTGAAAGAAGAGCACTTCATGTGCCCAACCTCAGGAGCCACTACTCATCTATGACTTCCCTGTTTCCTCCTTCAATTTGCTGGAGGACTGGGGCCTGCATACCCTACTCAGTTTGGTCTTTCCATCAGCATCTGATTCCATCAAGATCTAAAACATCAAGACATGAATAAAATGTGCTTGAGTGAGAAAGCACAGAAAGATGAATAAGCTCTCAGGTTTGAATGCATCAGTGAAGATTTCTTCAGACATATTCCCTGTAGCAGTGTGTTGCCCAGTGCTTGCCCAGATGTAACACAGCCCTTACAGCCCAGACCACTGTAGTAAGCATCAGGAAAGTACTATTTTCTGTCCTAAGGGCAGAACAGAAAGAAGCTTAACGCACTCAGCTGCCCTCTCCCCGCTTCCCTTTTCCTGTCATTCTATTTTTCTCTCCGACTGAAAATTCAAGTGATTAATGTTAATGACTAGAAGAGTGAAAAATATAGTAGAACAATTTCCAACCTGTTCTAAGTATTACTTACACATTGCAGCAGGGTAGTAGTTATTAGTAACTCTCTCTAACCTTTTAAACAACAAAATACATCAATAGCAATTATTTAACAAAGATTATCTGAGGTCAGGTTCCTGTTAGAGAAATGAACCAGAAGCAACCAACTGCTGCCTTCCCTGGAGCTGTTGCTCCCAGCACTATTTCAGGATGTTATACATCAGTTTGTTTAGCACCTACAAATATTTGTCAAAGTAGACACATAAATTACACCCTTTGGCACATGGAAAGAATTTCAAAACTCCTCCCTGTTCTTCCAGCTATGACACTAGCATTTACATATCACATACTCTCCTCTAAGAGGAGGCCCATGTAATTCAGAGTTCAATTTGACCAGGCCTGTGACAAAAACCAGCTTAGAAATCCTTCTGCCAGAAGAGTTTTCAAAGTTTAAACTAACATCTGTTTCAATTCTGAATGATCTTCATTTGTTGTTTTCCATATGACTACCATAAAACATTTCCTTGAAATGAAAAGTCTTTATTCAGCATAATACAGAATATACCATATTCATCCAATACTCTCAATACTTGTCAAACAAGAAAGCAAACTGCCATCAGAATCAATCCACTGCCCTCAAATTTATAACACTAGGAAAAGAGAAAAGCTACCTTCAAAATGTAGTTTTCACGTAGCATTCACTTGATACTTCCATCACTTAAAAGCAGCCATACCATGGATTGATTTTACCGGGCATCTCTACAATGCTCCTAGCACATTAAATTTAATAGCATTCACAGTCTCAATGCTGACATAGCACAAGGCAGGCATGCAGGGATCACATACAGAGCACCCCCTCTTAGCAATTCAGTCTTTCACATCTGAGGCGTGTGGAATATCTTTGTGGAGCTCTGGCCTAACAGTGCATAACAACTGAAGGTCTTCAGGATTTAAAACATCTGAGGAAAGTATAAGAGAAAATATTATCCCTCCTAAATATTGATAAAAAAACCCAAGCATTAGCCTGCAATAATGCTTTTTCACTGTATTTTCCATTTGAGATATTTAAATGTTTGCTAATACAACAGCTTTTTTTCCTCAGAACACATTTGGCTTTCCATTTTTTCCTAATTAAACCTGAAAACCTTCTGCATCATTCTGGGGCATGACAAATGTCTTCCTCAGAGACAGATCTTATCAATGAACCCCCAGAGCACTGAGCCCTATTAAGGAGGAATGGACAGACAGAAAGCAGAGTGACTAAAAAGTCTGGCACAATCATCCTCCCTACATGATCATACAGTAAATATCTTTAAACAAACATGAAGCTTATCACCACTTATTTTTCTAACCACATGCTCAAGTCTATCTGAAATGCTGGTTCCACTACCAGGTTTTAGAAAGGACTAAACTGCTGCGCCTGCCAATGCTGGGATTTTTACTACACGGACCTAAGGCAAGGTTAAGTGAGCCAAGCACGTTATTTTTTCTGGAAAGAATTCAACAGCCTCTTCCAAAAAAGGCAACCATCACTGTTTCAACACCTGCCTTGAACATTAACTACTTACTCTTCAGAACAAACCAAAAGCAGCTTTTGCTAACGTACTCAGGATAAGCCAGAGCTTTAAAACCAAAGAATGCTTTAAGTATTTGGGAGCAGAGCAACAATTTTTATCTGAGCACTCCTTACACAGCTGACTGGATAATTAAGGAACTGCTGCCACATACACTTTTATCTCCTCACTCCATCTCCGATGGTTACTTTCTGAGGTTACAGAATGGAAAATATGTGTCCCAGGTCTACTTGTTCCTGTTGCTACGAGGACATCAGAAGTGACTGCATTAGAAACATCCTCTGCTGCCGAGTTCACCTACATGTCTCACGACACTTCTGAGGCTAAAGAAGGAAACTTCCAAGCCTGACTTGGAAAAATCAGTCTGCAAGACAAAAAGATGGTTATGGCCACTAACCACAGCAAGGACCACAGTTTAAAGGGCACTTCTGCACGCAGAGGAAGTGAAGATCAAGTACATGATTCTGAAAATATGCTACCAAAACCTGAGTATGCTATCGAAGAACAGAACATGTTTAGGAACATATTTTAACTACACACACTGCTGCTCCGCTGCCCAATGGGTAAAATAAGGACTGTGATTTCCTTTGCACTGAACAGAGGCAAGGAAATACACATCCCTCATGCTGGGAGAAAATACAAAACTCAAACAGCTGTATATGTCCCTCAAGAAAAATTGTCAGTCTTACAAAACCTGACCTTGCCAGGCTGCTGTGGTAGTTCAGGACATCAGCTACATGGCACATGTGCCAAATGGTCTAAGTTACGCCCCAGAAAGGACAACTCTCAGAACCATCCCTGAGTTGTCTCAAATACATATAGTGGTGAAGGTGAACACCACACACGCTCAAAACAGCATCTCGTGTTTCTTATTTTACCTATTTCCTTCTCTCCTTTTAAATGTTTATTGCTTTTTGTTTTCTTTGAGCCTGATCCAAGTGGGATATTTACTTTATTTTATGACATTTTAAGTATTTAATATGGCTATAATTCCGAACTCCCAAGTAGGAAGAAGTAGAAAGCAAGTTTGTAATTCAGGCTTGAGACAGCAGCAGGCACCCTTGGGAGATAACTTGTTATACAAAATTACGTGCTCACGGCTACACAGCATGAACCAACCCCTCCCCTCACACCAGCAGCTACACCACTACCCACTGAGGCCCCTCCAGCATAAGGGACCAACAAAGCCACCCATAAACCCAAGATGGAAGCAAACACACCAGCAGAAGAAAAGCGCACCCTTCACAGTTTTATATGAACTATATGGCAAAAGACCTGTGGCAAAAAGTGTAGGAGAGAAGTAAAGCTGCTCAGAATAAAACTCTAAAACTTGAACCAACTTGCACAGCAGCCAACATGGGCTTCAGACTCAGCTGGTCGTTTTTGTTAATGTACTTTGATGTGTTTTGGTCCCCTTGCAGAAGAAAAGTAAAGCCACGGATGGAGAAATATCAGGTATTTGGAAACTCAGAAATATATTGGTTTATGTTCATAAACCTAAATTCAACATTCAGTAATCACCAAGAGAACAACTCTCTTTGGTAAGTGACTAAGAAACATGATGCTTTTGAAATGACATGTAACATTTGTGAATCACCTATCGGCTTTGCATGATCCTTACCAGCCACAGAGGTGTGATACTTTCATGCAGCAGCAAAGCTTTTAATTTTCAGTTTAGTGTTCTCAAGACCACATACAGTCATTATTAAATTGTACTTCTAGTTTTTGAAAGCAAATACATAAAAGCAGCAGCATTATCTTAATTAGATTTTAGATTTTATTTCCACTTCTAGGAGATGCTCAACAACGAAAGATTTTGTTAGGAACTAAGGCTGCTCAATACTTCCTCAGGATGAAAGCAGAACCCTGTGGGATCAGACTCTTGTATGCCTTTATGTACCTAGAAAGAAGATCCTGGGATTTTCAAACAAAGCTAAAACTGTGCCAAAACAAGTGCAACGTTCAAAACCCCCATGGTACAGTTACTGGAATGATACAAAGGGAACAAAAAAAAAAAAACCAAGTTCATGTGAAAGGGAAATATGTTCCCAAAGTTTAGGGCTCAGCAAGGGTTTATTAATTGCACACAGGTAATGGCCGACTCATCTCACATTAATCTAACAACATTGTCATATACTTATTTGATCTGAACAAAATAGTGTAGCAGAAGCTTTTGCAGGGATTCTGTTTCAAGTTAGATTCAATGTAGTGGAAGAAAAGAAGGGGAGAATAAAAGCGTATCTATGCAACTGCAGCTATAGTTTCCACTGGAATCAATGACTCAGTAACACAACCTGTTGTGATTTATCTCCACGTCACTAACACCAATAGCCTGCCAGAACCTGCTGTCTGACTCTGTAAACTTCCACTAGCTAAAACCCATGTTTACTGAAACAAGCAGAGAAGGGAAAGAGCCAAGACCATACAAAAACCACCACAGATGCCTGCTCTAGGCCCTTCAGCCTCCTGAACGATGGGTCTGCAAACACACTTCAACCACAAAATCATAGAACAGTTAGGGTCAGAAGCTATCGGGAGAACTGGCTACCCAGGATTTGGAGAAAGTTGAGGTTCTTAATGACTTCTTTGCCTCATTCTTCACTGGAAAATGTTCTGACAATACCACTCAAGTCTTGGAAGGCAGACGCAGGGACTGTGAAAATGAAGACCTTGGGCCCA